>OY728145.1:1459790199-1459989641 GCA_963277665.1 Viscum album
TTTACAGAGTATATACATATTACATCCACTCTATTAAGCCTCACTTCAAGTATATGATGTTTATAAGGGACTTTTTTTCTAAAATCCTCTTTTAAAATTCTATTTTATAAGATTCAAAAGGTATGTTTTTATGCTATTGTTTATGTTGTATGATTATGTTTTGGTTATTGGGAATTGTTTATGATGAAGGGTGGGACCTATATTTCCCTCCAATTCATTGGGTATGAGTAAGTTGGAGGTCGGCCGTATGGTTACTCCAAGTGTAACTGTGATGGTTACACAAAGTAAGGTAGCCGTGAGGGTTACAAATTTTAAGGTAGCCAAGATGGTTACGAGATTATGTAAGTAATGCCCCAATATACCTCTATGATTATAATTATGTTTGTGTGGATCTTGTGTAAATCTCATGTTACACAAAGTAAGATTTTATGGGTGTAAAGCATGTATTTTGAAAATGTTTTCATATGTCATGTGTATTCATGGAATAATGTGATTTTTCCTTCTTTTTCATACCTTACTGAGCTTTTGTGATCATCCCAAGTTTTTAAATGATTTTTCACAGGTTAATGGATGAATAATACAAGGAAGGAAGACATGTTAAATGTTGAAGAATTGTCAAGGAGTCTTGTTTTATGTTTTAATGTTTTATATTCTGAGGAAAATGGAAACTAATTTTATGGTATCCAGTATGTAACAATGTGTAATGTTATGAATGTTTTGTCTTAATTCTCTAAATCTCTAAACTTGAAAAGATCCTAAATGTATAATGAAGTGTTTTCTTGAATAAATTCAAGATTATGCATGAAATAAGTGCGGGTCCTTATACTATGGGCATAGATACTCTTATGGCAAAGGAAAAATATTTTTTGAATGGGATGGAGGTGTGTCAATCCTATAACATTACCCCCTCGGTGGTTAAAATTGATTCCTTTTCCCACTTCAACTCTCTCCAAGGGAGGTATGACACGATGTGGTCCACTTCCCATCTCATTTTTTGATGCAAGTCTCATATTGGTCATGAAAACATAACACATACTCTTCATGAAGGTTATCATGTTGCATATTTTCTAGCTTCTAAGGGTACCCATTACAGCCCTCTTATTATTTTTTCGAACATGGGATACTTAACCCTAGAGTGCGCTACTTTTTTTTGGGCAGATGTCCTGGACCTCCACTATTTTAGGCCTCTCTAACTTTTTTGTATTTCTTACTTTCCATCCTCCCCATAGTCTTTGTTTTCTATTCATAATAAAATTCCACATATTGAATTAATTAATGATTCTCCAAAAGTGATCCAATAAATGGAATTCCTCCTCTTTTTCACTTTTTCTTTGAGAAACCCCCATGAATCTAGATGAAAATAGTCAAATATATCTGTAAATAATAGGTCAAACTATGGAACAAAACATGGATCACTCTGCTATATGTTCACTCTTAGTGAAAAATTATCTAAGGGATTTAACTGATACTCTCCCTCTCAGTGAAACCAAACCCTAAATCAATGGAATCTCACAGTATGTGAAGATGATCCCTAAAACCCAGAGACCTCTGTCTTAGTAAAACTATGTCCAAAAACTAGTAGATATCCCTCTAAAATATCATAACAGAATCACCCTCACTGGACATCAATCAGTCAAAGTAATGTTTTAGAGTATCCGAGTGAATATCACAAAAGAAAAGTGTAGGGTGGAGGAGTTCCCAATAATAATTTCCTAATAGATCAGAAGAATGAATATGTGAGATAAAATAGGTTATGGAACTATCCTAAGAGATTATTCCCAACCACATAAATAATAAAAATAACCATCATAAAAATGGATAATAAAATAAATTAATTTGTGAATATAAAATATATTTAAATGATGCAATTAATTAAACATTTTCAATGAATCTAAATTTCACAATTGTATTCCTTATGAAATAAAATTCATGAACTAAATATAATTTTTAGTGGTGAATTCCTCTGTACCTCAATGTGATGCAGAGATATTATTTTATAGATGAGTAATATAAATTACAAGGCGGGATATTTTGATGTGGGACTCGGAAATACCAATTATAATAAATTAGGGTCCAACACTCCCCCTCAAGATGGACATGCCCACCTTGGACCAAGAGTCTCACAAAAAGAAAGACAACATCGAACAAGGCCATATACACTCCCCCCTCAAGTTGGGCTACTGAGGCTATGAATACTCAGCTTGGTAGTTAGAGAGTTTGGACGAGCTCTCGAGAGGCCTTTGGTGAAGATGTCGACAAGTAGATTTATCGTCAGAATATGGCCGAAACTGATATGGTTCTACTCGAGATGATGGCGAAGAAAGTGTCAGTCCACCTCGATATGCTTTGTCTATTCATGGAAGACTGGATTTGATGCAATCTTTGTGGTTGCCTGATTGTCACACCAGATATGAGCAGATGTTTGTGGGGGAGAATCAAACTCATAGAGGAGATGACGAAGTCAGAGGATCTCAGTGGTGACCATGGCCATGGCACGATATTAATCTTCCACACTAGTTCTAGAGACAACAGTCTGCTTCTTGTTGTTCCATGAGATGATGTCACCTACCAAAAAAACAACAAGTCCAGAAGTAGACTTGAGGGTAGCAAGGCAACAAGCATAGTCTGCATCACAGAAGGCATCAACATCCAGATGATCATGATATGAGTACCAAAGACCACGGGTAGGATCTTTCTTGATGTACTTGGCAATGCGGAGAACAACATCCCATTGTGATCTGGTCGGATGCTTCATGCTCACTTTTCCAACAGCGCAAGAAATGTCTGGTCGTGTCATGGTGAGGTAATTGTGTTTTCCCACCAAACAACAGTAGCTCTCTGTGTGAGGAAAGGGTATCGTGTCAGCATAGAGAGTGTTCATCAGGCTCAACAGGAGTTTCCACGACAGTCGTCTGACTCAACACTACATCCTATAAGATATCTAGAGCATATTTTTGTTGGCAGAGAAAGATGGTGTCCTCGGAATTAGATACCTCAATGCCAAAGAAGTAGGTGAGGGGACCAAGATCTTTAGTGTGGAAGTGGTGGTGAATGTGCCCTTTGAGTTGGGTGATTCCAGTGGAGTTGTCCCCTATGATGATGATATCATCAACATAGACCACCAACAAGATGTAACTGTTGGATGTCGTATAGTAGAAGACGGTGTGGTCCTTCATAGTGAGAAAGAATCCAAATGCGGTGACGATAGTGCTGAAGCGGTCAAACAAAGCATGAGGAGACTGCTTGAATCCATATAGAGATCGACGAAGTCAACAGACATGGAAGTCGGCTCCAGAGGCATGAAATCCAAAGGGATGCTACAGATAGACCTCTTCATCAAGAAAGACATTCTTGGCATCCAGTTGATGAAGCGGTCAGTGATGATGAGCAGCTAGAGAGGTCTCAAAGTAGTCGATGTCATATGTATGGGTGAAACCTTTTTCCACAAGTTAGGATTTGAGGTGATGGAGAGTGTCATCAACATTGATACAGATTGTATATATCTATTTGTTGGTGATGACCTGTTTGTTAGGTGGGAGGGGGACAAGATCCCAAGTATGGTTGTCTTCCAGAGCCTGCAACTCATCCTTCATCGCTTGGAGCCACCCTGGATGAGATTTGGCATCGTCAACTGTGTGGGCAAGAGATACCATCTTCAGTGTGGAAAATCCTTTGTAGGAAGATGTAAAGAGAGGAGTATCTCGACAAGAACAAGTACCTTTCTGGAGGGCCATGGGCAAGTCGTCTGGTGTTGGGGGAGGAGCGTCGGACGAAGTGGGGATGATGGTTTCCTTGGCCAAAACGGGGGGGCACAGTTGATGGACGACAGGAGTAGATTGCACCAAACCGGTGATTAGCAGGAGGAGACACCAGAGGATGGTGGATGATGAGAGGAATACAATCATTGATGGTGGTGTCTGGATGAGGAGAGAGAAAATGAAAGTAGATCTCTCAACAAACGACGCATTCGCAGAAATGATATATCATCGTAAGTCGGGAGAGAAGCACTAGTAGACACGTTGAGTGCAGGAATATCTGAGGAATATGCAATGGAGATATTTGAGAGAAAATTTGGATAGGTTGGTATGAATGTCCCGAACATAACACAAACACCCAAACACGCGGAGGGGAAGGTAGTGAGGAGGGAGAGAGGATAACATAGTCCAAAAAGGAGTCGCCCCTTGAAGTATAAAAGAAGGGAGTTGGTTTAAGAGGTAGGTAGCAGTTAGGATGGAATCATACCAAAAAAAGAAGAGGCACTTTCATGTGGAAGAGAAGGGCATGAGCAGTCTTTAGAATATAGTGATGTTTCTGCTCGGCCACACCATTCTACTAAGGTATATCGGGGTAGGAAGTTTGGTGAATAATGCTTTTATCCTTGAGAAACTGCTGAAAGGAGGTGGACAAATATTCTCATCCATTATCGGAGTGGAGAAATTTAAGGGGTGGATAATTGAGTATGAATTTCATTATAAAGGGTATGAATTTCATTATAAAAGGTATGAAAAGAAGAAAAAACTCCATACTGATCACGCAGAAGGTAGAGTTATGGCATGTGCAAGTAATCATCAATAAAGGATATATAATAATTGTACCTAGACTGGCTAGGAACCCTGCAAGGACCCCATACATCATAATGAACAAGGTCGAAAAGATTCGCTGCACAGGGTTCCAGGTTAGGAATATATGTCACCCGATGATGTTTCGCAATCTGGCAGGATTCACAATGTAAGGAGATGTAGAAACTGAATTGGAGGCAAATCTTCTGTAGGATGGAAGTCAGTGGATGAAAAAGGCAAGAATGGATGTCAAGGTGGTTGAAGTGGATGAGCAAGCAAAAGATGGTGGGGTATCGAACATGTAAACCTCATTCTGAAGAGAACCTCAACCGAGTTCCTGATTCGTCGTTCACTCTTGAAAAACATCAGATGATGTAAAAGTAGCAACACAATTTAAGTATGTGATGAGTTTTCTGACTGAGATCAGATTAAATGGACTTTGAGGAACATGAGTGACTGAAACCAGGTGAATAGACGGGGCCAATGGGCTGGTTCCAAAGTCGGTAATGAGAATTATTGAGCCTTTAGCAACAGTAATTGTAGAGGCACCTGTGTATAGATGATAGGTAGTAAACATACTGAATTCCCTTATGAGATGTTCCGATGCACCAGATTCAAGCATTCAAACTATCGGTCGATGAGAAACATAGGCGGTAGAGCTGTCAGTTTGAGTAATGGGGATTGGAGAAAATAATGGTGGCACAACAGCCCGATAAGAGTGTATCAAGGCAATCTCCTTCATCGAGAGTTTAGTCTTGTACTAGGTACTGAATGAAGTTGGACTGCCGTACAGTAGAGTCGATGACTGTACATGGGATGGCGGCTCAGGCAAGTGCACAGATGCATGGATGAAACATGAGGTTGAAGGCCGACGATGGAGGTGAATGGGAGACCTTGCAGGAAACTTGGAGGTCGGAGGACCACGGGTGGACAAGCAAACCATTGAGATATTGGTGGGGAGTCCAGGAAGCCTCAGGGAGAGGGATGCCGCATATGAGGGGTCTGAACAAGAAAGGTGTGTCAACAGTGGGTTGTCTAAGCATGTTGATCTGAGCAGCTGGATGGGTGCCCGCCGGTGTGGAAGAGCGGTGCGTCGATGGTCGGCTGGTGTGGCCAATTGTCAGGAGGGTAGTGGGATGTCGGGACTCGGAGATGGTTGGGAGGCATCACAGGAGGGTGACGGGAGGCACATCTGGCAGTGGGGACGGGAGATGGTCGTAGTGGGTCGCGGGAGCCACGTAGAGGAGGTGGCGGGGCCGAATGACACTAGGATGCCGCAGAGAGGGCGGGCCGTACAGAGTCAAGAGTTCACCAGAAAAAAATAATAATAATGGGATTTTTCCTCTGATACCATGTTAGTGGCGAATTCTCCCTTACCTGAAGCGAATACATTATTTTATAAATGGATAATATAAATTACAAGGTGGGATATTCTGATGTGGGACTCAAAAATACTCATGATAATAAAATGTAATTCAACAATAATATTCTAACACTGCCATATAATCATTACATGGAAAATTAAAAACCTACAACTATGTTGATTCTTCACCACATATTATCATCAATATGGGCATCCCTTCCTAAATAGGATCCACTATAGTTTTTACAACAAGATTCCCACCTAACATGAATCAACGTGATATATGCTTCATAAAATTGAATTATATTTAAGACATACTGACACGATCTGAATTTAAACTCTAAACAAACTACACTATTAAATCCATATATCCACTTACATAAATTAGTATCTAATTTGATTCCAATGAGGATATATGGAACCAGCTTACTAGTACATGAAACATTCATTAATTAATTGTACAAATCCATTGATTTCTTGAAAAAATAAACTCATAAAATTAACTAATAATAAAAATATAAGCCAACATAGTTATGAAAATATAATAGAGATAAAAACACTCATAAATCTAGCACAATTGGGAAAATAGTCTCCATTTCAACCTAAAAAATCGAGGATCTAAACACCTTAAACCACCGAATAATACCAAGACATGGATAAATACATAAACCAATGCCTAATAACCACAATATGTAGAAATATCTATGTTCGAACAAATGAATCATAAATGGGAATCCAAATTCTCTACCTATGGAGATCAATATACATTTACCGTTATAGTATAAGAATTCCACAAACAACTGAGTACCAATGTAAATCATATTTATCCCCAAGGATTATAAGGTCTATCATTAAACCATAAAAACACTAATGATCCAAGAAAAATCAACTACCAGACAAGAAGATAACCATTCTAAATCTAGATTACAAAATACAACTTTGTATCATCCAATATTGCTTGAGGTATAGTATACCTAGAGAACAATCAAGAAACTCTACCAAGAAAAAACCTATTCACCTAATACTAACAACCACTTAAAATATGTCAAAAATCAGAGATGTGTGTCCAGTGGAACAACATTTAGAGGAAAAAAACTAGAGCTGAATACCAGCACACACCCAAGGAAAAGGGTAGAAACACTGGTGATAAAAATTATAGGATAGACCCTGCCACCACCTCAAGCTTCAAAATAACACCCCCACAAAGGAAAATATCATAGTAACCCTTTCCTACCATACAAATTCAGACATAAAATAAAAAAAATAAAAAATAAACTAATCTCTATACTAAGACAAAACATGTACAAAACTGAGGGGAAAAACAAGGAATCATTAATCAATGCTGGTTAAAAGTTTTATCCAAAAGAGTGTGAATGTCCCAACCAAAAGACACATCAAATTATTTTGAAAATTAATATAAACAAAAAATCAGTTGTATGAAATGAATAAATCAATTTCTAATTTTATTGAAAAAACATCATACCCGATTTTGAACTGAAATCATTTGTTGTGTGTAGTGTCGATTTATCAATCCACATTCAACTTATAAGATCCCATGGGTTTAAAATTTGTTTATAAAATTATTAAATTAAATTTAAAAATAATGTTTATATTCCTAGTTTCACAAAGGCATAAAACTGAGTTGTGGTCCGAGGTATGGGTCGTACCCTTTCTAGTTTCATTTTAATTTTCATTTTCTCTTTTTTTTATTTTTTTATTCATCTATTTTCCATTGGCTTCGTGTAAACAACTCTGTGGAGTTCCCTTTGAACATACAATGGAGTGAGAGGAAGAGAAGAGGAATATAGAGGGAAGATGGTGTGAAGTGAGGGAAGAGGTATCACTACAGAGCCTGGGTAACTCTGGTTCTTCATGCTGCAGTTTTAAATTGTGGATCATACCGAATCATTAGTGGTTTCTTCCCATAGGTATTATTGTTTTACGTTTATATGAAAAAAATTCAACTTTCAATATTATTTTTTCATTTTTTAAAGCCTTGTATGAGTTTTTGGGGACTATTTTTGGGTCCACCAGTGGATTTGTGGAGAAAATTGTGGTTTGGGATCATCTGGGGGGCTTCCATTTTGGAAAACATATTTAAATGGTGTGTGGATTTCTAAAGAAATGTTGTGTGTTCTTCATATTCAGTGAAGATGATGTTTATATAATTACATTCCATGTTAATTAAGTGTAGTCAATGTAGTAGTACTTTTACATGTACCTGGTTATGTGGAAAAGTACAATGGAATGAGGAGTTCTGGGATGTACAATCTATGAACTCTAGGTACACAACGTGTACTGAGACATGACCATGTGTCCATGTGTGGGAAAATACCCCTTGTGAGTGATACATGGTTGTGTAGAAGTACATGGGCAGACCCCATGTATGCCCTGGCCATGTAGTAGTACACAATAAGAATCCATCTCCACTCTTTCCTTGTTTAATTAAATATCTAGGTGCATATTTGAGAGTACATTCCATGTACTAAGAAGCACATGCAAAGTACATTTTCTAGGATGGGATTTTTTGGGTGTTTTGTGACCTGGAGTCAAATAAAACTTTTGAGTAAATCATTTTGAGCATTTTCACATAGAACATGATGGTTGAAACCTTTAAAATTTTATTGGTCATTGGGATGGTGTTTTGGACCATGAGATATTACTAGGATGAATTCACTGAGTTTTCATTTCAAAATCCTCTTGGGGTTTGGATTACATATTGTCTCTTCATTTCATGATTGGTTACTCGTGGTTATAGTGGTTTAGGTCGGCTGTTGTGCATGAGGATTGGAGTTGTTGGATCCTTTTTTCTGGGTTGATATTGTGGGATGGTAGTTATGTCCGAGTGCCATTGAGTTGTTGATAAAATTTTTAGGGACACTTGACAATTCCCTTGTGGACTGGTTACTGATCATATAATTAGTGGTTGCTATAGAAGGTTATTGAGAATTCTTTTGGGGCATGATATTATATTGTATTCCCTTGTGGGTGAGTTGGTACTTGTTGTTGGGTTGTTATAAAAGAATTCTAAATGATGTTTCCCTTTGTGGGGTTTCCCCTAAAGTATGTATTGTAATAGGATCCCCTATAGAGGTTCCTTATTTGTAGGTGGTCACATGGATAATCGAGAATGTCCATGATGGTGTGATTGTTCTTTTTGATGCCCCGTCATTGATTGTGTTGTTGGTCAGGATCAGTTGGAGACAACTGAGGGATATTTGGGATGTTTCTACTCTGAATGTGTCTTATGATCTTGGATGTTCTAGAAGAACCCTCATGGGGTGTCCTGTTTTATGGTTTCCTTCTGGATGTTTGAGGATGTTTATAGAATTGTGAGTTAAGTTCAAGTGTTTAGTAGGGGAGTCCCTAGTTGGACATCACTTTTTATTGTGACCCTCGGGACTTTGGAATCCCCAAGTTTGGTTTGATCATGAGGCAGGTTGGGGAGAGCCTGTGGTGGCTGTTTGTTGAATGATGAGATCCAGGATACTGAGAAAGGACCTATGTTTTGTTAGATGAGAGTGGATCAACACTTCTAGTTCATCTATTTGGATGGTGGGTTTGAGGATTGTTCATCCAACATTCGGTTGGTCTTTGTCCATGATCTTTGTTGTAGTTTATGCTTAGGACTATGGTTTGAGGAGACACTTGGAATATCTTCGATTGGGCATTTCCCATGAGTTGTGATCTAGTTATCTCAATTGTTGGATGGATATTTTTAGAAGGGCTTAGGTAGCTAATAGATGATCATGATGAGTGCACCCCTCTTGTTGTGTATTCACCCTCCCTAGTTATTTTTCATGGATGTCATTTTTATACCAAATAGGTATATGGGCCCTTGTGTTGGGCATATATCGAATCCATGGGGATGGATCCTATAGGGATGTGTATCAGATGGCTCCATGGTAGAGCATGTTTTGTTCTACAGGACTATCGGGACATGATATAACTCTAACATGTGTAGGGGAGATTCATTCTCCAGTTTGAATCATTCCATCAGATTCCAAGATCCTGGTAGATTCACATTGTCGTATCGATGCCCAAGATTACAACAAGGCTTTTGAGATTCATGCATGTTGCATTTAGAAATCTTGGAGCTCCTATGTAGATATAGAGGATGTCTTTGTTATCATGTTAATTAGTGATCCATGTGTTGTAAATATTATGCCCTAGGCCACAATGTGGGTATATTTAACTCATGTGTCAGACTAGAACATGTGGTTTTTTATATTCTTCTTTTCCCCCTACTTTTTATACAGTTGTTTTCTTTATTATAGCTGGTATTATTTTTTGACTAGGTTATTCATATCACATATACATGAACATGTTATGATAGAACATTTATAGGTTCACCATTTGGATGGCCTGCTAAGATTTATTTCTCACCCATTGTACGTTCACCTCTGTGTGCATGTATATATGAGGTATACTTTCTGGTTGGAGTACAGGTTATAAAGTGGATGGGGATGAGTCCCAATGTTACTAGGTTGAGCAGAGCTGCTCGGGTGGAGTATCAGGTTCAAGCTAGTGCAGCTCGAGGACAGTGGATACTTATTATTTTGTTTTTCTCATTGTTTTTGGTAGATCCAGATGTAATATATTTTATGAAATTTTATATATAATGTGGTCAGACTAGTGGGAAACTGTCTGTTTATGTTCAGTGTGATTGAGAGACTTTATGATTATATGGCATATTCCATTTATAGTGAGCCCGATCAGGTGATGTGTTTGGTCCACCAGTGCAGGTTCATTACACCGTGGTTTAATTAATAGTATAATCATAACATGATAAATTTTTTATATTCTAATATTTATTTTCTAGATCTCATAATAGTTTAAATGAATAATAAATATATAATTATCATGAAATTAAATTTAATGGAATGAGGGGAAAAGAAAACATATGCAAAAAATTCCCAAGAAACATCTAATATCAAAAATTAAATTCAATATAGATTTAAAAAAAATTCATGTAAATATATATATAATTGATCATTCAACATTCAAGGTTGAATAAATTGTAATTGGAAATCAATAAATAGAATTGGGGATTTACATGATTATGGTAATTAGACTATATGTATGGGGAAGGATCATATGAGGCTTTAGGAAGTATGAACAAAGGTGTATAAGAGATAAGAATGAACACTATAGTACAACAAGACCAAACAAGCACTCGTAATCCACCTGATATCGAGAGGACAATATATTTGAGAGCCTAAGAAGAAGTCACTAAGTACACATGTATAACATTAAAAAAATGTAAAATACATAGTAAAAGATAAATAAAAATGAAAGGGTTAAGACCCCCTTACCACTGCTCAGCCCCACCTTCTTCACCACAGAGTGTATGATTTGATTAATATTATCATGGTGAAGACTCCACCATCCCATCCTTATCCTTGTGGTTTTGAGGATTACTACTTCTGTAGACACACCTGATTAATTAATAACCGACCACATTAGTCTATAATATGAGAAATTTTTTATATTCTAATATTTATTTTCTAGATCTCATAATAGTTTAAATGAATAATAAATATATAATTATCATGAAATTAAATTTAATGGAATGAGGGGAAAAGAAAATATATGCAAAAAAATCCCAAGAAACATCTAATATCAAAAATTAAATTCAATATATATTTAAAAAAAATCATGTAAATATATATAAAATTGATCATTCAATATTCAATGTTAAAGAAATTGTAATTGGAATGAAATAAATAGAACTTGGGATTTACATGATTTTGTTGATTAGACTATATGTATGGGGAAGGATCATATGAGGCTTTAATAAGTATGAACAAAGGTGTATAAGAGATAAGAATGAAAACTATAGTACAACAAGACCAAACAAGCACTCGTAATCAACCTGATATCGAGAGGACAGTATATTTGAGAGCCTAAGAAGAAGTCACTAAGTACACGTGGATAACATTAAAAAAATGTAAAATACATAGTAATAGATAAAGAAAAATGAAAGGGTTAAGACCCCCTTACCACTGCTCAGTCCCACCTTCTTCACCACAGAGTGTATGATTTGGTTCATATTATCATGGTGAAGACTCCACCATCTGGTCCTTATCCTTGTGGTTTTGAGAATTACTACTTCTGTAGACACTCACCTGAGTTGTTAAGAACTGACCACATTAGTATATATCCTGAATACTCTTTTAGTGATACAGGAAGTATATGATATTTACTATTCCTATCTACTTCTTCATTGGTGAACCCCCAAGAATGTTTTTTTTTTGAAATTCTATCCTCTCTTCAAAATGAAAGGTATGAACTAGGGAACCTCACTGGGATCCCTCTCATATTTGATCTATCTTGGTGATCTATTAACCAATGAAATTCACAACTTATCTCTCTCTTTATGAAACTGAGCCCCAAAATTAAGGGCCCTCTCTCTTAGAAAAAATGAGGCCTAAAACAAGGAGCTCCCCATCTCAAAAAAAATGACCCTTATACCAGGAGATCTCCCTCTTGGATCACACAGCTAAAGCCCCCTCACATGAAATTAAAGAGGCACAGTAATGTTTCAGAGAAGGTTTGTGTAAATCATAATGTACACATCTAGGGTGGGGGAGTCCCCAATCATAAATTCCCAACAGATCATAAGAAGAAGATGACAAATGGAGATAGTGAAACAAGGGAAATATTATAGGAGTGAAAATGGGTGAAGTAACAAGCCCTATATAGTATTCCAATCCTCATAAATCCTATTAATAACCAATATAAAAACCATAATAAAATATAGTTAATCATGGAATATAAAAATTAATTAAATCATTCAATTAATTAACAATTTCATTATATCTAAATTTTATATAACATGATTGAGCTCAAGCATACAAGTGATGGTACATGAAATCCATTTTTTCATGTTTAGTTTTGTGCACTATTTAATAAAGTTAATCAACTAGTGGGATGGAGTTTTAGAGTCATGTATATGGAGATAAAGATAAAAAATAACACTATTAAACTTACAAAAGTAGGTTGTGGTTGAAAGAAGACCAACAGTTGGTGGTGGCGACATAGTGTAGCTTGAAGAAAGAATGACGTTGGATGGGGTGACTTTATTATTATGAATATGTAGGAAGTGACTATTCTTAGGTTCATTACATTTATTTTAGGTTGAAATTCAAAAAACATCATTAATAAAAAAATATTTTTAATTAAAAATCAATTAAAATAAAAACATTGATGATTCCCAGTAATGGTAAATGAGTGGAAAATCCTTGAATCATAAGGGAAATAATAATGAATAATATAATATCATGTATATAGTACATTAATGTGAGAAATATTTTACTAAATAAAAAATATTTTGGTCAAAGGGAATTCTGATGGTATACAAGAGAAGAATAATGGTAATTGAGGGAATTTCATTATTCGGTTACCACGACATGTATAGTGACCCAATCTATTAATACATAAATATTATATCATTTTTAATAATATTCAATATATACCATTTTGATCCATGAAATAACTATAGTGCTTTAGTTTCATTCAAAACATAGATACATAAACAACTAGAACATAAAATATATAAAAAAAATCTATTATGTTGTTCATAGCACGCACTGTCGGTAGTTTTTTTGTTGGACGGTGCTGCCCCCTTACATTGTCAAAGGGGGTGGGTTGGGTAGGTGGTGGGTGGCCAAACCCCACCAAGCCTCCAGCGGGAGAAGGCAGCAGGAGGGGGGAGATGCAGCCTATAAAAGGAGATCTCCCCCAATGGTTCTAGCATCCGATTATCATCATCATCTGGTTCGTTAATTCTCCAGATATTTGAGCGGTTTTAGTGAGGCGGTTTCCCCATTTATTCAAGAGGTATTTTACTAGGTTTTTATCCTTGTAATAGTTAGGGAGTGTGTACCCACTTTTACCCCATAGTGATCCTTCTATTTGCTTGTGGTTTTTTACCCCTTCCATTTGGGGGGTTTTCCACATTACATCTGGTGTTCATTTATTTCTAAATTTTGTACTTTATTTTTATCTCATAATTATCAATGCACCAGTAGGCCAATCATTTACGGTCCCAACAAGTGGTATCAGAGGCAAGGTTCTAACCTGGTGTTGTTCGCATTTTTGAGTATTTATAATTCTTGTAAATTTGAGTATGCTATGTGATTGCAACTCTGGTTGATCTTTCACATCAGAAAAAATTTATTGAGATTATTAAATACACCGTTGTGAAATGGAGGAGGTTCTGGACTGACGGCGTGTCTAGATGGCGGTGAAATTTGAGATCAAAAAATTCAACAGGAATAATTTTTTGTTGTGGAAAATGAAGATGCAGGCAGTGCTGCAAAAGGATAATTGCCTACTGGCAATTGGCGAAAAGTCGGTGGGTGTGATGGAGGAGAAATGGAACGATATGGATGGTAATTCTATTTCCAACATCCATTTGGATTTGGCAGACGGGGTCCTATCGAGCATTGCGGAGAAAAACACGGCAAAGGAAATATGGGATACTCTGACGAAGTTATACGAGGCCAAGTCTTTGCACAACAAAATTTTCCTGAAGATAAAATTGTACACTCTTCGGATGGCGGAGTCATCATCGATGACCAACCACATCAACAAACTCAATACCCTATTCACTCAGCTCACGACGCTGGGCTATAAGATTGTGGATACTGAACGTGCGGAGATTCTACACCAGATTTTTCCAGATTCGTATGACCAACTCATCATCAACCTCACCAACAATATCCTAATGGATATACTGCTCTTTAATGATGTTGTTTTCATGGTTCTTGAATAAGAAAGTCGACACAAGAACAAGGAGGACAGACAGACAACTTTGCACCAAGCAGAAGCTCTGTCAATGGAGAGAGGAAGGATGATAGAGTGTGGTTCCAGTGGGAGCCAAAATCATGGAAGGTCTAAATTAAGGAGTAAGAAGAAGAATGTCACATGTTTCAATTATGGAAAGAAGAGGAAAATCAAGAAGTATTGTTGGAATATGAAGAGTAGTGAAAAGATATCTCAAGGAAATGTGGTGAGTACTTCTGTAAGTGGAGATATACTAGTCAGTGAAGCGATGACGAATACTGGAAGCAGGCAGCATCTTGACGATGCATGGATTATCGACTCAGGAGCAACATGGAACATGACATCTTGACAGGAATGGTTTGACCAATATGAAACCATCCTGGAAGGACTTGTGTACATGGTGAACGATCACACTCTGAAGATCATTGGATTCGATACCATCAAACTGAAGATGCATGATGGTATTGTTCGGACCGTCCAAGGAGTAAATCATGTGAAGGGCCTGAAGAAGAACATATTTTCTTTGGAACAATTCTATGATATCAGATGCAAGACTCGCACTGAGAATGGAGTGATGAGAATCGTGAAGGGTGCGCTTGTGGTAATGAAGGTAGAGAAGATCTCAAAGAACCTGTATGTGCTTATGGGTGAAATGTACAATGAGACAAAGATATTTGTTGCATCAACTACCTCGACGGAAGCATTGATGATGTTATGGCATCAGAAGCTTGGCCATATGTCAAAACGAGGCCTGAATATTCTTGCGGATCAGAAGTTTCTACCTGGTATTACAAAGGAATCCTTACCATTTTGTGAGCATTGTGTTTTGAGAAAGCAACACAGTTTAAAGTTCAGGAAGTCAATAGAAGTAAATAGATCTTGGAGTTGATCCATTCTGTTGTTTGTCAAGCACCAGTTATATCCCTGGGAGGAGCAAGGTACTTTGTATCATTCATTGATTATTCCAGGAGATGTTGGGTGTACCCAATCAAGAGGAAGGCAGATGTTTTTGAAGTATTCAAAACATTCAAAGCGCAGAAGGGTCTTGATTATGGAAAGAAGATCAAGTGTCTGAGGATTGACAATTATAGAGAATATACAAGCGAGGATTTTGATACTTTTTGTCAACAGGAAGGGATCAAGATACAGTTCATGGTGGCGTACACTCCTCAGCAGAATGGAGTGGCAGAGCAGATGAATAGAACCATGTTGGATAGAACCAGGGCAATGTTGAAGACTGCAGGAATTGTAAAAACATTTTGGGCAGAAGTAGTGAATACTGCCTATTTTGTGATCAAATGATCTCCTTCGATGGCGATTGAGCTGAAGACACCGATGGAGATGTGGACTGGTAAACCCGCTGAATATTCTCAGTTACATACTTTTATAAGTACTGTATATGCAATGTTTAATGAACAAAAAAGATGAAAGTTGGATTCGAGATCCAGGAAATGTATCTTCTTATGGTACGCTGATGGTGTGAAGGGGTTTCATTTGTGGGACCCCACTGCCCACAAATTTATCATCAACAGAGATGTCATTTTTGCAAAAGACAAGGTGAAAATGACAACTGATCAAGGCATAGAGAAGGAGAATACATAAACTACAATATTCTAAGTAGAGTCCAAATCCAAGGAATAACCAGTTTCCTATGAAGCATTACCAGAGCATTATGATCAAGTACCGGTTGAGTCTGGACCACAACGGTCAAATCGGGAGAAAAGAGCACCAGTATGGCACTCAGACTATGTCACTGAGAGCAATATTGAGTATGGATTATTGACAGAGGATGGATAGCCATCTTCTTTTGTGGAGGCGACCCAGAGTCCAGATGTATCCTCATGGATGGTGGCGATGTAAGAGGAACTTGAAGCCCTTCACAGGAACAATACATGGGATCTTGTTTCATTACCTCATGGAAGGAAGGATGTCGGAAACAAATGGGTATTTAAGATCAAATGGGATGGAAAAGACCAGGTGGAAAGATATCATGCACGATTGGTGGTCAGAGGATTTTCTCAGAAGGAAGGTATTGATTTCAATGAAATATTTTCTCCTGATGTTAGACTGACGACTATTCAGATAGTTCTGACGATGTGTGATACATACAACTTACATCTAGAGCAGCTATATGTGAAGACTGCTTTTTTCCACGGTGTTCTTGATGAAGAGATCTATATGCTCCAAACGGAAGGTTTTTCAGAATAATTCAAAGAGAACTTGATTTGTGGGTTGAAAAAATCTATGTACAGTCTCAAACAGGAACCGAGGTGTCGGTACAAGAGATTTTATTCCTATATCATGAGCATTGGATATGACAGACTTCATTCAGATCCTTTTGCATATTTAAAGGGTTAAGATGGTAATTATTTCATCATTATTCTGTTGTATATGGATGACATGTTGGTTGCAGTCCCCAACAATGATCAGATCCATGAGACGAAGGCACAGTTGGCTAGGGAGTTTGATATGAAGGACTTGGGACAAGCAAACAAGATTCTTGGGATGCAGACTTACCGAGACATAAATAATGGGAAGATTTGGCTATCACATAAGAGTTACAAAGAGTCTTGAAATGCTTCAACATGAAATATTGTAAGCTAATATCTACCCCACTTCCTGTTAATTTCAAGTTATCCTCAATGATGAGTCCTAGAAGTGAAGCAGAGAGGAATGAGATGTCTCGAGTACCGTATGCATCGGTAGTGGGTAGTCTAATGTTCGCTATGGTTTGTACTAGACCATACATTGCACATGCAGTGGGAGCATTTAGTCAGTACATGGAGAATCTAGGACGGGAGCATTGGAGAACATTGAAGAGGATCCTGAGATACATCAAGGAGAACACAGATGTTGCATTATGTTATGGATGATTAGATTTTACTGTCAGAGGATATGTTGATTCAGATTTTGCAGGTGATTCTGACCAGGGGAAATCCACTACTGGTTATGTGTTTACTCTTGTAGGAGGAGTTGTGAGCTGGACTTCAAAGTTACAGTTAGTTGTGGCTTTATCCATGATGGAGGCAGAGTACGTGGAAGCTACACAGGCTTTCAAAGAAGCAATTTGAATGAGAAAGTTGTTGGAGGAGCTCGGGCACAAACAGGAGAAACTTCCATTGTTTTGTGACAGTCAGAGCACCTTGCACATTGCAAGGAATCCATCTTTTCATTCTAGGATGAAGAAAATTGGGGTTTAATATCACTTTGTCTGAGATGTGTTTGAGGAAGGAAGTGTGGATATGTAGAAGATTCATACTAAAGAAAATATGGCATATTTCCTGATGAAGGCGATTAACTCTGATAAGTTCAGATGGTGCAGATCCTCGAGTGGCCTCATAGATACATGAGCAGCGTGGTTTGGCAGATAGAAAGGATGTGGAGATCTGATTGGTTCTCAATCAAATCTTGAAGTGGGAGATGTGTCGGTAGTTTTTTTGTTGGATGGTGTCACCCCCTTACATTGTTAAAGGGGGTGGGCTGGGTAGGTGGTGGGTGGCCAAACCCCACCAAGCCTCCAGTGGGACAAGGCAGCAGGAGGGGGGAGATGCAACCTATAAAAGGGGATCTCCCCCAATGGTTCTAGAATTTGATTATCAGCATCATCTGGTTCGTTAATTCTCCAGATATTTGAGCAGTTTTAGTGAGGCGGTTTCCCCATTTATTCAAGAGAGATTTTACGAGGTTTTTCTACTTTTAATAGTGAGGGAGTGTGTGCCCACTTTTACCCCATAGTGATCCTTCTATTTGCCAGTGGTTTTTTACCCCTTCCATTTGGGGGTTTTTCCATGTTACATATGGTGTTCATTTATTTTCGCATTTTGCACTTTATTTTTATCTCGTAATTATCGCTGCACCGGTGGGCCAATCATTTACGGTCCCAACACACACTCATCTTACAAATATCATACCAAAAACATTTATTCATAACTTGGGAAAAGGAAACATAAGAAAGTCTTATATCATATTCTTGGTAAGGGTAATCGTAAGAAATATCAATCAATAATAATAAGTGACATTAGGTAAGTATAATTGTATAACAACATGTTCATAACATACAATAATCCTACCCCATCAATCAAAGATTATCATTAATAAATCAAGGTATAAGTCTTTTTATTAACAATAATCATATGCCATAAGGGTGAGAAATACTCAATAATCAATCATGATTCATGAGAATGTATCATAATCATAAGAATTTTTTTCTTGGCATGGTGCTTTGGGTTGCATCGTAACCCCCATATCCACTTTTATAGAATATGGTCAAGGATCTCAGGGGATATTTGACCGAGGGTGGATGTGGTGTGGTCCCTCGGGTTGTGTCGTAGAACACCCTGTGTCATACAGTGTTGTAGCGTGGTCCAAGGGGTTGCGTCATGGTCTTCAGTTTTGCAATGGGTCTATAAATACCCTGAGACCCCCAAACCTCATTCTTTTTCACTCCCTCCACTCAAACCAAAGGCAACCTAGAGATTTTTTTCAATGGTTTTTAAGCCTCTGCCGATAAGGATTGATCCTTGACTCCTAGAGATCAATATGTGGTGATCCAAGGTGAGTTCTACCACTTCTTTCTAGCAGTTCTATCCATTTGGTTTTGTTTTCTTCCCATTTCTTCTTATCATGTTAAGGTGTTAATATTAACTTTTCTTATGGGGTTTCTTCTATCATTTTCCAATGTGTTTGTGGCATGACGTCTTCAAGAGATCGTAGTTCCTCACAAGAGATATGATCAGAGATCTGTAACTTTGGTCTATTCTCGTGCGAAGAACGTTGACGCCTTTGAGGTAGGGGATTCGTTTTTTCTCCTATTTATTTAGGTGCAATTTTAAAGTTAGCATGTTTTGTCCCTTTCGATGGAAATGGAATTAACCAAATAAATATTGAACTAGATTAATAAATAATTAGTTAGCGATAGCATGTCGAAGTTTTATACCGTGATAACGGTTTGCCTCTTGATTTGCTAGATAATGTGTTGTCTATTCTATGCTTGTATATCATGTTGTTATGTTTGGTTTAGCATGTTGCTTTCATTGGAAAATGGTAAAGAATGTAAAGTCGATAATTGTTAATTAGTTGGATAAAGAATTAAAGAAGATGCATGCTTAAATAAATCAGGTGTCCTTGTAATTAGATTATGATCAAATTGATGCAATGTCCATGTTTAATTGAATGTGATATTTCATGTGATAATGAAATTGATAAAGAACGTGGATCATGATAATTCTTGTTGAGAATGATAAAATAAAAAAGGCATGTTAAATGAGAATGGTACTTCACTGTGTTTGTTGAAACCATAATTAATGTTAAGAGCATGTTTAAACGTTTTGATAGCTTGTTATAGTTGATGTCTTAGGTTTCCTGTAGTTGGAACCTATAAATAATGAATCAGTTAATTCAAAATTGAATAAGAATCGGTTGTTTGATAAAGATAAATCCTTGGGGTTGAGAGTTTCGGTTTGCAAAAAAGGATGAATGCCTTGTGTTGGGATCTGTGAGAGCTCATTTGTATATAAAATCTGAATACCTTGGTTTTAGAGCCTAGATTGCCCTGTTGCCTATGTTTTTTCTTGATGCCTTGTGATGTGATCTAGATGTGACCATTTCCATATGATGTGTTATGAGTCTGGGATAGCTGAGTCTGAGATGGCTGATGAGATATGGGCAGGGAGGTTTGGATGACATGGCATCAGTTGATGCCTGTGATGGCAAGATGCACCGAGACATGCATGTCAGTGTCGGGGATGGCACCGGAGATGATGGAACGGATTGAAGGTGGTCTTACCCGTTGTTTTGATGAAAGTTGGATGCTTGCTTATTATGAATCTGTTTAGTAGTTCATGGTCGGGTTGCTTGTTTATCTTCACTCTTTTCCCCGCTACTTGAAGCAGTTGAATGTGCTTTGTTTCATCTCTTAATGATAGATTAGGTGTTTACCTAAAGTACCTAGATTATGGAATGATGTTAATAATGAATAATAAATGTTTAACACATGGAGTTGGTTATTGCTAGAATGAAAATGAGATGTTACTCTTGAGAAACTGTGGACTCGGTTTGGATTATGCTTGAAGAGCATAATGAATTAATTAACATAAAAGAAATGATGAAAAGGGAAAGAAGCAATTTAATATCGCTCTTTAAATTTTTTTTGCACTTATAGGATATTAGTCTTAGGATTTGCGGCTGAAAGTCCGAGTGACGTTAGCTGCAGACGAGTCTAAGACTATGTTATGTCCATAGTGTGGTTGCGAGCTATATTATATCATGTATATTATGTGATTTTTTACACTAACACACCCATGTCGGTTAGAGAGACTAACACTCAGTGGACTCTAGGAGAGTGTTTACCCCCAACATCTCGATGGGGGGATGGATGGCTGACTACCTCATCAGGCTCCACTCTCTTCTCTTGGTAGTTATATGTGCTCATGTGCATGGTGGTTAGTTTTCTCATATATGTGTGTAGAGGGTTGTGATAGATTGCAGTTATTTCGCACACATGTATCTCCGGATATAGAGGGTTGTGATAGATTGCGGTGATTTCGCACACATGTATCTCCGGATATAGTAACCAAATGGTTATTATAAGTATGGCATGTATAGGTTGTTATGGCTTGAGATACCTTACTTGGTGTATGGGTCGTGATGGCTTGAGCTATAATACCCGATGAATGATAAACGTCATATAGGTTTTGGTGACTCCCGAAAACTCTCTGGCTACTATATGGATATATGGACGGGGTGATGTGATGATATGATGCGTGAGATTCTTGTTGTGATACTTAGACCAAGTGTCTGCGGACTGACTTATTTTGGAGAAAGATGGCTTAGGACGTACAACGTTGGGACAGAGCGGAAAACCAGTGGGGAAGCGGTAACGGGGTACCCTTGATGTTTTGTTACTATAATTTATGATCTCTTTTATGCAATACTTGGTGATAGATAGCCATGGTGAGGTTGGGAACTTAATATATCTATTGTGATGTGTTAGTTTCATTGTTGTTCGTTGTGCTTTAGCATGTTTTTTTTATCTTTTTCACAAGAGGCTCCTGTGAGGATCCTACTGAGTATATTCTTACGTTCACCCCATGTGTATATATAAATTGTTTTCAGGTCAACAAGAGAAGGTTGAAGATCGGGTTGGATATTACTAGGTTGTGGTTTTGCCGGAGTTGTTTAGGTTTTGTGGTCATTGTCGAGTTTACTTTCTTTTGGAAGTTGCAGTATTTTCAGTCTTGTGTGACATTAAATGTATGCACTTGAGATTTCTTTTATATATATATATATATATATATGAGCAGGTGTTGGTTATTTTTTTTGTCTTACCTCTCTCTTCTACATGTTATCTTAGATCTCTTATATGATAATGTCTCTCATATATATTCTTATTATATACCCTTGGTGTTAGTCGTCAATTTAGAGCCTACTGAAGGCGGGACTCAGGCGGTCATCATCTCTCTTCTCTCATTGCCTCCCAAGGTGGGATACTCTTTGGGGGGAGGGGTTCATGACAGGAAGGGCAAGAAGAAGAGGTAAAATAAGTAGGATAAGAGGAGGATGAGGAGGAAATGTTAAGAGGGGAACTAACCTCGATGCAACATATGTCATAATACACTTAGAACTTGAGTCGCTTAAAGAGGTTGAGGAAGTTAAGTCCATAGAGTGATTGCTCACACCATGTTGTAACTTTGAGATGCTTCTTACCTTGTTTCTTTTCTTTGTCCTTTTTATAGACGGGGCACTCTGGTTTGATGTGTCCCTTTTTCTTGCATTCATATAATGTCACTTCTGGTTCAATCTTTTGATGCACCTTCTTGGTTAAATTTAATGCTTTCCTTTTCTTAAAATATTTATTCATGTTGGCGAGTTGAGCAAATTATTGAACTTCACCTTCGAATGAGTCGTTGTTGTTGGTTTCAAGTCGATCATTTTCTTTACATCTTTCACTTTGTTTGCTTCTTTCTTAGCTTGTTGCTTCATGGTAATTTCATATGGTCATGACCTTGTGTGTCCAATTGTTCAGAAAGACCCAGAGTCTCTTGGTGTTGATTTGTCTACAGAAACCTTAGTAAAAAAGATAACTCTAGGTCTTTCCAAACAATTGGACACACAAGGTCATGACTATATGAAATTACCATGAATCAACAAGCTGAGAAATAAGACAACAAAGACAAATATGTAAATAAAACGATCACCTTCAAAATACCAACAATGACTCATCCAAAGGTGAAGTTCAAGAATTTTCTCAACTCACCAACATGAAAAAAATCCTTTTTAAGGAAAGCTTCCAATTGAACTAGGAAGGTGCATCAAAAGGTTGAATTGGAAGTGACATTATATGAATACTACCAAAACTTATTATAGGTTATAACCACAATATATTATTCTAAAATGGGCTAATCTAATTACAAAAGTGATGAGAATTAGTTGAGGTATTCATATTTGATACGGTTCATGAATACTAAGAAAAACTTATAAATAAAAAATGTTTGAATATCAACTCAAGTGGAGGACTTATATGGCCTCAGGACATGAAAAAGAATAAATAAATTGTAGCATGCAATGGGTGTCTATCTCAATGCATTAAAGGCTCAATCTTTTTCCTTTTTCATGGATGAGGCAAATAATATTGCCATTTATCAAGTCCAAATATGATTTACTATGTCCAATATGAGTAAAAAAATGAATTTGTAGCCCAATTGGCATGAAAGAGTAAAGACAAATATGGAAGCAACGAAGAGCAATTTAGTAGGTTAAGACAACAAAGTCAATATATGTGTGCAAAAACCATGAGATAGAATCTCCAAAGTCATGGATAGAGGCAACGAAGTCAAATTTGACAGGATAAGTCAACAAAGTCAAGATTTGTGTGTTTAAACCATGTGTTAAAACTCCTAAAAGTTCAAAACTGTTGGAACTAGACCAGTAAACAATGGCTGATTCATATGTTGTATTTTTTTCAATATTGATGTTTTGCTGATACGAGTATTTTTCCAAGAATTGTGTTATTCTGAAAGTTATAAAAGTGTGTGAAGATTTTTGGATAAATCTGGTGATGTGTGAATCTACATAAGATTGAACTATAATTACAACTGGTGACGTATGATTCAATTGAAGATTCAACAGTTCATGTAAGATTGAACTGAAAATTCAACAGGCTGCATATGATCAAATGAAAACATATGATTGATTTGAGATTTCAACTGCCTGTGTATGTGAGATCTGGTGCTACATAATATTTATTAGAATGATTTGTTACTTTCACATAAGTTCTCTGGCGCTGTAGTTCCATGTATGGGTTGAGTTAAATCACGGGAATTATTCAAAACATTCATGACTGATGTTAGGAGATTGAAAAAGATATTTGACAAAGTTTTATGGAATATTAAATAAGGATATTGGTTTCCATATTTGAAGTTTGAATATTCATGTTTTTTGGAAAGGTTTGAATTGAAGAATCTGGACTAGTTTTACAAGAGATATCATTTCCTATCTTTTCAATAAAGATATTCAAGGGAATATGTTCTACACTCAGAAAAAAGAGAAATATAAAGTGTTCCTCATTTACACATTTGAAAGAGAAAGAGTTGGATGACTGGTGATTTCCTTGAACATGTGGATTTCTAAAGGTTTAAGAATGATAAGCATGAAGATCAGATGGTTGTTGTGCTGAAGAGAAAACACTCATGTAGTATTGGTGCAATTCAAAAGTTATTGCAGATTTTATCAGGCAGTGGTCCAATTCTTGGAAGATCTCCTCAACACAATGCTTGAAAAGAGAGAGTGGATCCTTGGGAAGTAGTATGAAAACCCAAAACTTGTAAAGGGGGTGATCTTAATCTTGGAATTCTCTTTCCTAAACATTGTAATCATAAAAAAAATAGTGTTTATTGGTACACCAACATCATGCTATGTATTCTCAATGAATGTAGCCAATTTGGATGAACTAAGTAAATATGTAATGTCCCATGTGCTTGATATTTTATTTTCTATAATTGTAGAGATGAGAATAGTTTGTGACAAAAGTTCTTTCTAATAAGTGGACAAGATCCATATTAAATGTCATGTAAATAAAATGTTCTATGTGCTATATGTATATGTATATATATATATATATATTTTTTTTATTTTACATGACTTTTAAAAAATGATCTCATGACCAAAAAACAATCATGAGAATAAAGAAAGGGAAAGTGATATGTGTTAAATAAATCCACATAAACAAGTGGCCTAATAAAACTTTTTCAAAAAGAAATCTAGAAAATTGTACATACATAGTAACCATAAGTACTTACAAGTTACAAAAATTTTTTGATAGAACTAGAGTAAACAATGTTTATTTAATATTTATTTACTTACCTTTTCTATGTTAAAGAATTTGATGTTGAATGACATGAATTTTAAAAAACTGAAATCACCCGCATACATGGTGAAGAAAATATGGATGATCGTGATCCATTGGTAGAAGAGGCATGAACTCAACTACATAAATATTGTCAAAAAAACTAGATTGGAAGATGTGGATGGTTGTATGTTAGGCATGGGTGCAAGAACAACATTGAAAAGTTTGGGAATAGGATGGGAAAATTTGTTGAAATCACAAACTCAACTGCATTCTCAAATGAAAGAGTAAAATGGAACATTTCAACATCAATGTGCCTCAGATATGACTCGTGTTGTTGAAGAATTGATGAAAATGCTTGAAGGGCCTCCTAATACATAGAAATATATTTGTTATCAAGTATTTGTCTTGTGCTTATGATCATGTTTTTCCCTTATGTTTAAGGGAATGTATTTAAACAATGTCATTCATTGGATTATAGGGGAGACATGAACCCATCAAAAAAGGCTGCAATATCAAAGAAATTTTCCCATTCATAGAAATTTATGGCATAAAATTACCTGAAACCGAAAAAGATCAATGATTGGCATGAAAACACAGCTACCCTTCTTGAATCTCTCCTTTCGTCTTCCTTTTCTTTCCATATTTCTTCCCATTTTCCTCTTCTTTTACTAAACTAATTGTGTCGACTCCCTCTTCTACCACACCATTCTTCCTCTTCTTAGTCGTTTCTCTACCCCTTTCCTTCTCTGAAACCCGATTTTCTATGTTTAATCTCTGATGTGCCTCTTCACCCCCCTCACTTTCTTCTTCCATCTATTCTCCCCTTCTGCTTCCAATCTCCCCCCATATGCTTTTACCTTTGACTGGAGCATATCAATTCCAATATTATCCACATTTCCCACCATCCCCTTCCTGTTCTTTTGTTTCACTCTCCCAGCATCTCATTCTCCACCCAAGCCGTGATCTCTCCCATAACCCTGATCCTCTGAATCACGCCCCTCTTTTATAGGGTTCCTAATGGCTTCCGAATGAGGCTCATTGTGCTTGTTCGTGGATCGAGAATTTCTGAGCTCTCGATAAAACGTGTTGAGCTCCTTGAAGGATTTCGAAGTCCGTATGAGGAACGCTGACACTGCATGTGATGCACCATTCTCTAAGGACACAAACATTGAAAGAACCTTCGCCGCCTTCAGGACCGATATGGATTTTGAAGATGTCACCGTTAGCGATACAGTCTTCATGTGTCTAGGGTTTCGAAGAGATCTGTGTGTCGGTGTCAGAAAACCAGCAGGCACAAGGTGAAACCGCGGCGTGCTCTAGGTTTTGTGAGAATAAGATTCAAACATGAGTTTGGGGAATTGATAGCAAAGACTACGCTTCGACAGAAGGGATGAAAGAATCGTGCTGCAACTAAATGATGGCGAGATAGGCTGCCAACACCGATCTGCTTGCAGACTGGGCTGCCAAAATAATGCCTTTTGTATAAATATGGCGTTGGCTGCTGGTTGGAGATGAGGGAGACTGAGCAAGGATCTTGCACATCAGTGATTTCTTGCAGGTTAGAGATTCTCTATGAATATGGTGATGAAGAGACTAGGATGTAGGGAGCAATTTTTCCCAAGGGTGATGGTGGTGAGGATCACTGCGCGGCTTCCACCGGCGTTGATGCGTTGATGGAGGTCTGATCCGGGTGTGGGCAGTGTCGAAGACGAGGAATAGGAAGGATGACTTCAGGATGCTGACTTTGGGATGTGGATGGGGCATGAGTTTCAGAAGTTTCATGGTTGTAACAAACTGTTCGGTGAAGAATTTTCAGGATGGGAGGATTTAAATCATCTCAGGTTCGGCACTTGAACCTGAGCGTCAGGCTGGCCGCTCGATTCCCACCACACGGTTAAGACACTGGGGACCATTCGATTAGTTTGGGAAAGTAAAGAGAAAACAGAGGGTTATTTACTTCCCACCTAAACAAAGGTGATGAAAATATTTCCGACCGACGATGGTGCCATGACTCAAACGCGGCTAAAAAGCTCATCGAGGGTTTCAACGTCCAGAATCCCGCAGAACTCCCCCTGATTTTTTTCTGGTCACGCCTACATCGACTCAGGTCCACTTTTCGAGGGTAGTGATATCTGTGCGGGTTATTCATGATTCCAGGGGACGGAAGCCATACTCGGCGTTTGCAGGCACCATCTTCACGATTCCACGACTATACGGTTCTGCCAACGTGTGCTGGTTCCTTCGAGGGCTTCGTCTCAGGTTTCCTCACTGAGGGTTTCTCTGAGGTGTGTCGGCTTTCACGTCGGTACGACGATGTCGATCAAATCGGCCGATAGCTTCTCCAACTGGTTTCTCCGAGGGTTTCGCCGAACCAGGGCTGCAGGGTTCCGTCGATATGGCCGACGAATTTTTGGAACCCTGATTTCAAACTCGATCACCGACCAAACTAATCAAACGCCCCCCAATGTCTAAACCACATGGCAGCCATCCAACGGCCAACCTGAGGGTCTGGTTGAGAGCCAAACTTGAGACGATAATTTTCCGATGGGATTAGGGTTGATTTTGTGGGCCATTGACCATGCTTTTTTTGGGAGGATTATTGGTCTCTTAGTTGTTGGTTCTTTATCTGTTTTATTTTTTAATAAAATTTGAAAATCATGGTCTAGAATCCATGGTCAGCATTTTTTTGTTAAGATGTATGCTATTCTTTAAATTATATCAAATTTAATTTAAATATTTTAAAATATTCAAGATATTTCTTTTGAATATTTAAATTATCTATTTTAAATTTTTTACTCAATCCATTGATTTTAAATGTTCATGGTATTTATTTTAATTTTTTATTAAAATATTTATTTTCAATGTTCATGTTATTTATCTTAAAATAAAAAAAACTTAGATATTTCAAAATAAAAACAACTTGAATAAAAATATTAAATAAGTTGAATACTTTTTTCAAAAAATTAAATAAATGACTTGAATAAATAGATTAAATAATTTGAATACTTTATTCGAGTTAATTATTTAAAAAATTAAAAAACTTTGAATATTTTAAAATAAATACCTAGCTTGAATATTCTAAATTAAATAAGTTGAATAAAAATTTTAAATAACATGCGTATTTAAAAAATTAAATAAATAAATTGAATAAAAAATGAGATTTTTTGAATATATTATTAAAGTCATTTAAATTAAAAAAAAATAATTTGAATATTTTAAAATAAATAAATAACTTGGATATTTTAGAAAACGTGAATGTTTTAAAAAAATAGGTTGCATAAAAAAAAGAAAGAATATTTAAAAAATATTAAATAAATAACTTTAATACAAAGATTAAACAACGTGAATATTTTCAAAAATAAATAAATAACTTGAATAAAAAAAATTAAATAATTTTAGTATTTTATTAAAGTTATTTATTTTAAAAAAAATAAAATAATTTGAATATCTAAAAATAAATAGATAACTTGAATATTTTGAAATACAGGGTCTTATACTTGTAAATTATTTCTTGATGGAACCACTGAAAAGAAAGAGTGCTTTGGTTTCTTGCTACAAACATTAAAAAGCATAGGTTTAAATCGAAACCATTTAAAGATCTTGAGAGAAGGAGACGTAGAGATCCCTTTTGTGGATTATTGTTGAACTCACTTATCAGACTCCTGTGTTTTGTCTTTTAATTTTTTTTCACTTTAACTCCTTTAAATTTAGCTATCGTTTTAATTATTTTAATTCCATAAAATTTAATTTAATTTCTAAAAAGTTTTTAAAATTCAATTCACCCTGACTCTATGTGTGTGTTTTCCCACGTTCCACATCCCTCGACTACATTATTTTGGTAAATAATACAGCGCAAACATTTTTTAGGTAAATTTGTTATAAAAAATTATTTTTAAAAATTACCTCTTAAATCACACCCTAAAACCTTGGTCTAGAACACGCCTAATCATGTTTTTTTTACTTTAATTTTTTGTTATGTTTTATTTTATATATAAATATTACAAAAATTTAAATAGTATTTAAGTATTTTGATATTCAGTATTATTTTAAATAAATTATTATGAAAATATTACTTAAAATCTCATACAAATTCCCCTTTCATAATTGAATGATCTTTAACATCCTTTCGGGTTTTTTGACATGCAATTGAAGTCACTATTTTCCAACATTGGAATATTAATATAATATGTGTTGAATAATTAATGATAAAAATGCAATTAATATCAATTAATTTATTTTAGCGAGAGGAAATTTCAAACCGCAAACACACACATGCTCCATCACCTCAATCACTACAAGAAAATAGTGTTTTAGCGACGGTTTTTAAAACGGCTGCTAATTTTTTGATCGAAAAAAAATTAGAAGTGGTCTTGAAAACCGCCGTGAAAAAACCACTGCTAAATGTTTTTAAAAAAAATTAAAATGTTTTAAAATTTCTTTCAAAAAAATTACACCTTTTTAGCGGTGTTTTTTTCAAAACCACCGCAAAATTGAAAAAAAAATTAAAAAATATCTATTTATTAATTATTATTTTTTATTTATTTTTTAAAATCAAATATAGTTTATTGTTTATAATTTAAATTATTTATAACGAGTCAATTAATAAATATTTATAATTATTAGTTAATAATATTTTTAAATAGAAAACAAATCTTTAATAAGTTGAAGAATAGACTTCAGCATCAAATGACTATAACTTCTGATCTAGGATTCCATTTCACCTCTACAACCAGTTAAATCGAGGCTTATCAAATGAGTTAAAATCAAGTGAGATTTAAATCACCTGATAATTAGAGTAAAAAAATATATTCAAATTTCAAAATTTGAAATTCAAATTCGAACTTCAAACAACCATGATTTTTAACCCGGGTGTCTGTTTGGTCTCTACCACAAATCAAATCGAAGTCTGCGACGAGCTCTACACCATTTTGGTCCGGTACCAACTATTTAAGTATTGTACCTCTTTTTATTCCATCAGAAAGACTCAGAAGTCCTCCGAAGAGGTTTTAGTCGTTGACCCTGGTTTCTTAAAATTCAAACGATTATAACTTTTGATTCAGGTGTTCGTTCGGCCTGTACCACATATCATATCAAATATCATTTCATAATCTTCTATTTGACTGGTTGTGGCACTAAAAAAAGAGTCTCATATCAGATTTTATGCTCATTTTAGTTTTTTTAGCGTTTTTAGATGTTCTTAACATTTTATGATTTATTTAATTAATTGTTTATTTATTTATTTATTTAATATTTATCTATTTATTAATAAATTGTCAATTAATTAGTTAATTATTATTATTTGTTTATCTATTATTTATTATTTATTATTTATCAATTTATTTATTGGTAAATTTATTTATTTATTTATTATTTAGTTATTATGTACACATTAATTATTAATTTTTTTTTCATTTATTTATTATTAGTTTATTATTTATTTATTATTTATGTATTTATTTGTTCTTTATTTATTCTTTATTCGTTATTAATTAATTAATTATTAATTATTTATCATTTATTTATTTATCAATTAATTATTAAATATTAAATACTGAATATTAAATATTAAATATTAATTATTAAATATTAACTAAGAATTAAGAATTATTAATTATCAATTATTGACTATTAGTTATTATTAATTATTAATTATTAATTAATTAATAAATTAATTAATTATCTATTTATGTATTTATGTATTTATTTATTTATTTATTTATTCTTTATTCTTTATTCTTTATTCTTTATTCTTTATTCTTTATTCTTTATGATTTATGATTTATGATTTATTATTTATTATTTACTATTTACTATTTATTATTTATTAATTTATTTTTAATTTACTAAATATTAATTTATCATTAGTTTATTATTCATTTATTATTTATTTATTATTTATTTATTTATTTATTCAATCTTCATTATTTATTATTTGTTAATTAATTATTTATTAAAAATTTATTAAAAATTTATTAATTATTTATAAAATTTTAAATATTAAATATTAAATATTAATGATCAATTATTAATTATGAGTTATTGTTAAATATTAAATATTAATTATTTACTATTTACTATTTACTATTTACTATTTACTATTTACTATTTACTATTTATTATTTGTTATTTGTTATTTGTTATTCATTATTTATTATTTATTTATAATTTATTTACATATTATTTATTAATTTATTATTTATTTATTATTTATCTATTATATATTAAATTATTTTTTAATTAATTTATTATTTATACATTACTTATATATTATACGTTATATATTATATATTATATATTATATAGTATCTGTTATGTATTATCTATTATGTATTATATATTACATGTTATAAATCATCTATTATATAAAAAAATTGGGTACAACCGCAAAAGCGGCACACACGCAAGAAAGAAAATTACATTAAATCGCAAGTCTGGGGACTTGACCCCGCGACCTGCCCCTTACCCCCCCCCCCCCCCCCAAACCCTTACCACCCCATCATCTATTATATATTATGTATTGTATATTATGTATTGTGTATTATGTATTGTATATTATGTATTATATACTATGTATTATATACTATGTATTATCTATTATGTATTATATATTATATATTATATATTATATATTATATATTATATATTATATATTATATATTATATATTATATATTATTTAGTGTTTAGTATTTAATATTTAGTATTTACAAGTTACTATTTACTATTTACTATTTTTTACCATTTATTTCAATATTATATATTTCTTTATTTATTATTCATTTATATTATATTTATTAATTAGTAATTTGTAATTAGTAATTATTAAATATTAATAATTACTTATTACTTATTAATTGTTAATTATTAATTATTGATTATTGATTAATCATTATTGATTATTAATAATTGATTAATAATCATTCTGTATGTATCTATTTATTATGTATTATTTGTTTTTCCAATTAACACATATATATATATACATAAATATATTAAACATGATTTATTGACTACATGAAGAGTCTGTTGGAGTGGTAAAGTCTTTGGAAAATAAGTAAAAGGTAAGGGGTTCAAATCTCACCCAACACAAAATTTATATATATGGCATGAACATGTGCATGGAGATGGGCATGAGCATTGTAATAATAAATAATAAATAAATTAAAAATTAAAAAAAATTAAAAAATTAAAAAATTAAAAAATTAAAAAAGAAATAAAAAAGATTAAAAATGATTTAGCGACGGTTTAAACTGTCGCTAGAAGACCGCTGCTAAATCATTCTACGACAGTTTTAAAAAACCACCGCTAATTATTTCCTGATACACAATTTAGCGACGGTTTTCCAAAACCATCGTAGAATAATTTAGTGGCGGTTTAAACAGTCGTTAAATACAAATTTTGGCGTAGTGAATGAATCAAACTTCATCCATCCCCACAAGTGTCACAACCCTCCCCCTCCAAAGACACCACAATGAAGGAAAAGATATAATGACCTCCAAATCTCACCTCTAGTAGGTCTTGGGTTCACGACTAGCATTGATGATATAAAAAAATCTCATAAACAATCACCAAACAACTCCATCAGATAATATAAAAGTAAACCCAAAACCATCTCATAATGCATGATCAAAAATAAACCAATACAATAAAAGTCTCCAAGTAAATACCAAAACGATGGTTCTATAGTAGGGACTCAACAACAGCTCCAAACCCCAAATAATGACCATTCCAGCTTGGTCTCCAAAGTCCTCCAAAAATTGGGAAACCTGAAAAACAATTCATACACATTGGATGAGCATAACATGTATACCGAATAAGGTAATTCCCAAGGTCTCAAGTGCGCATATGAGAAGTTCATGTCAATGCACCAGTGAACAAACAACAGAACCAACAAGCACCCATACAGGTTAACTAACCAATCTCAGTCTCACCATGAATTTCTCACCAAATCACGCATCCAATATAATAATATAGCATCAAAATCATATCAACACTAGGCATTCCACTACTACTTCCCCACTGATTTGCCGCTCTCACACCCCAATGTCGAACGTCCTATGCTCCAATCCCTTTTATACATACCACACCACATCACATCACATCACACTCGAAGACACATGGGCCACCTTCAATGTGGGTCCAGATGCATCCCTATCAAACCCAACCTCGCATGGTCTAACATCTTGTGCTGACATCAAGCATCGCCATATCACATCTTGCCCGCAAACACCTGGACCCACACATCATGTCTCATCACAGCCACAACAACTACATCACACCCGAAGACACTTGGAGCATCACTGCACATCTCACCCACAAACATCTTAGATGTCACTGTTGAAGGAGTGGGGAAGAGGGAGAAGTTAGCCATTCGTATCACCACCAACCTACATGTTGGGGAAAACACCCATAACTAAAAAAATTGGGTGTTGGTAAAGTTATCCTACTCAGGTGGGGTGCGTAAACAAATAACATAAACATACATGGTATATAGATAACACACAATACCCAACCTATGAGTTCACATCAACCACACTATCACACAACACATCACCACCACCGTACCTCACATACTGTCAAAATCACTACCACCACTATACACAACATCACAGAACCACCACATAGAACCACCACACAGAACCACACAATTCCACTTTCAATTACTAGCCACCTCATTCATGTAGGTTCCAGGCACAATGGAAGCACATTGGTGGGTGTACCCAACTTTAATTTTAGCGTTAACAACGATCAATCTGAGATCCGTAAAGATAATAAAACGTTGGATCTTTGTAATAGAACGAAGAATGAAAAATAAATAGGGGAGTCTCGAAACCATATATAGGATCATCATATGTTGGTTATAATTAATTTAATTAATTGACAAGAATTACCTTGATGGAATTATTTCTTTATTGATGTCTCTGGTCACGATCCAATGTGATCCATCATTGCGTCGTAGAATCTAAGTATATGATTCCTCTAGCGGTGATCCACACATGCTCCACGTATCTTTGGACGTCGCTGAAGGGATCTCCGGGTGCTCATGAAGAAGAGCCTTCGCTTGTGATGTTCGCCTTTGACCACCTTGATCTGGTGGAGGTGGATCTCTCTCTCGTAGTTTGAGAGTGTTCTTGCTGAAAAAATAATCCTCCCCTGGCTTGAGATCTTTTCCAAATCCATTGTGCACAACCACACAAAAAATGGCTAGGCTAATGAGAAATATATAATTGGGATTTTTAATTGCATAGAATAATAAAATGAATTAATTAACCGAAAGAATTTATTCATTTCATTTAGTTCTTAGTAATACCCCATGTCTAATAATAATAGTTGACTATTATTATCGCAATGACGTGTCACCTCCTATGAATGTTTGCCATGTAATGTAATCCCTTTGTCACGATACTTGAATCAAGCGGGTTTCATGCTAGTTCCGTCAACCCATGCGCTTGATTATTCTTTCTTTGACTTTCTGGAATTGAACTTTCGCATTCCTCACCATGTCCATGGATTTATTTAGGCTATATCAATTCCATCAAAGGGCTTGAGATATCTACTTCCATTATGGAATAGAATGGAAAGATCATTTCTCGCATTATATATTAATGCAATATCACTCGTGACGCACCCAACATATCCTACCTCACTACGAACAATTTGTCGTCACAGTTTTTGTCAATACATCTAAGTGCGCAAGTTGTAATACCCATTAATAATAATCTTAAAGTCTAATGACCGATACACATGTCCGCGGATAGGAACATCCAATGACACTATGAAATGTGGATTTCCTACTGGCGGGTCTCTTTCTCATAATATCCTCTTGGGAATTACCAAGGGCGCACACCATGAGAAGGTGCCTCAAAGTTTTATGAGTCCTCACCCCTAATGGCCAGTATTGTTTGTGTCCCTCAAATAACATCATCCGGCCATAGAATATACATTTAAGAACAGTGTTATGTCACTTTCAGGTTCTCATCATAGCAAAGATCTGCTATGACCCTTTAATTCAATAGCTATCCTTAAGACATTATCACACGCATTGTCACACAGAAGAACAATCAATATGTGATAGGGTATTTATTAATGAATAAAGTACAAAGTAGTTGGTTTTAGGCCACCAACTCCAACATAATCCCATGTTGGTCGGAGTGGATACTCAAGAGGGGGGTGAATTGAGTTCCTATTAAAAATTTCTATTTAAATGATTTATATTTAAATCCCCCGCTTCATCAAACAAGTTAAACTGTATTAAATTTAAAAAGATTGTAAGTGTTCAATTAGATTCTCAAAGATTGATTATTTCTGAGTTAACTTAATCTAAAGATTATTTTAGCTTTTGAAACTAACTTACTCATTCATAATAATTACAAACACTTGCTAGTTCAACTATTAGAGTTACTTTAAAACAGATTTGAATTTCAAAGTAATTAGCAGCGGAATATTGAAAATAGTTTAAACTAAAATAATATGCACAATAGTTTTAACCAAGAGGTTCAGTCTCAAGCTGAGACTTAGTCCTCTCAAACAGTTTATATATAAATTTGATCCACACCCTATATCAGGGTTTATAACAGTACTCATACTATCCAGGTCCTCCGACCTCTACCATAGTTCTACGTGGGAAAGCAGCAACAACAACACAAAGGTTGTCTAGGTTCTCAGACCTCTAACATATTTCTTCGTGGGATACAAAAAGGTATAAAGAGTTTGGTGTGAGGATTTTAGTATCATCCAGTTCATCTTAGGAGTCAGTGTGTGTCTAAACAGACAGAATCACACACTCCTTGTAATGTAATAAAAATGATCACAGTAGAGAAATAATATGGAAATGAGTTTATAATGCTCTTGTGTGATGTCAATACAACTCTGGACTCCTTTGGATTGAAGCAGATGAAGCTTTGAGTCCTTCTCTAGAAGTTTTCTGGAAAACAGAGTATCGTGGTTTTGTTCCTTCACTTCCATTATAGGTGTTCAGCTTGAATGTGAGAGTATTCCTTGTAGCGCTTGAATCTCCTCTTTGAACTTCGGTTCTTGATGTGTATGATTGTTCTTCATGTGATCTTATTTTCATGTATGTGTGTATCTTCTTGTACGTGTCTCGTATGTATCATATGTTCTTCCTTTTGTATATCTCTCACTCTGACTACAGTAGCTCGATATTCCTTTTTTATTCCTTGTTCTCCGGCAATGGGAATGATTATCTTTTTTCAGGTACGAGGTATGGTTCCCTGACATGCCAAAAACCCACATTAATTAATATTAGTTGCATTAAAAGCACAAAATATGACCGTTGGAAATTAAATTAAAAGATGACAGAATGGTTTAAGAAACGGTGTCATGGTAAGTCATGGAAATGGTGTCTCCTTCACAGGGTGTCTAGATTGATCACTATGTCTGAGTGTCACGGTGTCTCATGGTCATGGTGTCTTGTAGTTATGGTGTCTTATTCATTGTATCAGGATTCATGGTGTCTGGATTCATGGTGTCTGGCTTCATGGTATCTGGATTTACAGTGTATGGCTTCACGGTGTCTAGTATCACGGTGTTTGGCTTTACGATGTCTGGCTTCACGGTGTCTGGCTTCACGGTGTCTGGCTTCACAATGCCAGAAATACATAGCAAGTGGCAGACTCATGGTGTCTTAGACATTTCAAAGTAACTGTGTTCAGACTTAAATAATGATTATAATACAAAGAATTAGACTTAAGCATTTATCAAAGAAGATATTATGAGAGTAGATCAAAGATTGTATAAAGTAGGTAAACTGAATGTAGAGCAATTAAGATCTTGTAGAGATCTTCTTAAAGTATGATAAATATTTAAAAATAAATACACATTATTGGATATAATTTATAGGATTTAACTAGGTTGAATAAGATTTGTGATCATTAAAACATGATTAATACATGAGGATTCCAACAATCTCCCCCTTTTTGATGATCACAAATTATGTACAGTTAAAGTGTATATCGGATTCAACTATAGAGATAAAAAGAGATAAAATTCTAGCATATAGAAACTTCTCCCCCTTTTGGGATTATAAAAAAGATGAAATAAAAGAATTAAAAAATAAACATTTTATTAATAACAAGCAAGGTTCAGTGTAAAATAGAAGAGTAATACAAAAGAAAAATTGTCCCTATCAAAACAAAGTAAGCATTGTTCTTCTTCATGGGCTAGCCTTCTCTTTGCCTTTAGCTGTAGTAGTAGAAGAGGAAGTCATAGGGACAGAGTTTGAGGTAGTAGAAGGTAGTGAGGTGGTTGATAAAGAGGGTAGAGGAAGGCCTTAAAATATTGAGGGAGCCAAGGTAGGAGTTGTAGACGATCTCAACAGTTGTTGATCGAGAATCATAGGCCTGATCTGACTTAGTGCTTGGCTGACAGACATCGTGGTTGAGGCTAGGCAAGAAGTGAAGATAGGCATCCCAGGTCTGAGAGGTGTAGCCGCGGGAGCAATAATGGTTGTACTCTGGACATGAAGATAGGGCCTCAGGAGGTTGATGAAATCTGTAATGATCTCTCCATCATACTGCATTGCTTTCTCAAAATCATCCTTGTTCTCCATAAACTTGTCCAACAATCGAGTAAACTCTGTGAGCATCTAGACTTGGGTTTTGAAATCTTGAGTCACAAGAGTAAGAAACATATTTTCTACAAGGTACTTGAAATGGTTTGTCATATCGGCCTTGGAGAAGATTCTATTGAAGTAGAAATCAAATTTATTGGCAATCTCTTGCTGAGAATCATTAGCAATTTTGGAGTGGATTTGTACTTGGTCAAGAACTCTATCACTGTTCTTAATTACTTCAGATAAAGAAATCACATTGAAACCACTGAGTACATTCTAAAGCTCTTATTTGACTATAGTTATGAGAAGATCACTGTCCAAAGAGGGTTTAGAGGAATGACTAGATGCTTTGACAGTTGTGGTCAGTGATTTTAGTTGATTCAGCACCTTTTGAAGACACCCTGTATAATCATTAGTAAGTTTATTAAGATTGGAAACAAGATCTTTCATTTCCTTCACAATTGTTTTGTTCCTTTAAGCGATCTTTTCATCTAGGGATTCTATATAAGGTTGACTCTGAGACACACCAACCTGTGGGATTTGAGGAGCAACAGGTTCTATAGGAGGAACAATAGACTCAGATCTCAAATGCAGCTCTCTCTGCATGTCTTCAACCATACTTCTTAGGGTCTTCACTTCATTACTGAGCAGATTATTTTCAAATCTCACTTTTTGAATCTCATGGAGCATCTTAGGTTGTATTTTCCAAATAATTTTCTCCAATAATAGTGAGGAATATCTCTCACTTAAATTGGTCACAGGAAGAGGTTGAGTATTCAAAAGTTTCTCAACTCCAGACAAGAGGGTAGCGCCAAATTACTTCAGATCATCCTTACTCAAAAAGGATGGCTGTTCAGATAAGGGTTCTGGAGTAGGAACTGGTACGGGCTCAGGTTCCTTCTCAGGTGCAATATTGGAGACTGATTTCAACTGAAATAGAGAAAAAATATCATGTCTGGTTGCTGTAACCTGTTGAGAGACATCCACATCATAGAAATTGGGAAATTTATACTGAATGTATATAGGACTTAACTCAGTTGGATTTTAGGCTTCAATAGACTCAAAATTTGTGGTTTTCTCCCCCTTAACCGATGCCCCCTTCTTAGGACTTAGAGATTTAGTATCTTGGTCTAATTCTACAGACTCAGCTCTAAGTTCCTAAATCATTTCTTGTCTAGCCAGCTGAAAAGCTAGCTCCATCCATTCTTCAGCAGTAGGTATGATTTTGGGAACAGATTGTTCCACAGGGAGTTCCTCAAGATTGGCCTCTTTCAAAGAGGGTAGCTCTTCCACTATAGGCTCTTCTATGACATTCTTTTCTGGTTCTTTGGTAACTGAATCTGTTACAACTTCGAGTTGAGTTTCCAAAATAACAGCTTCCTTAGGAGTAGGGACTTCTACTTCAAGAATTACATGAGGAGTAGCAGTGCTGTCTTCCTCAATAATAACAACTTCCCTAGGTGGAACTTTATCCTCTTATTCCTCTTCTTCAGGATACTCAACAATCTCATCCGGCTCCAAACCAGGATCAAAAATATCTCGTGGTCTTGAGGGATAATCCACTGGATTGAATTTCTCATAAATTATTTCATTGTATTCCACCCATTCCTTTTTCCAAGGATTCTAGTTTTTCTTCATTCTTTTGATAATGGATTTAGAGAGACAGTACTCATAGTCCTTAATCACTTCCTCATTTGGTCCAATCATACCCTTGGAAAGAAGCATGGTTGAGATTAGCTGAGAGTAGAATAGAGAAGTAGACTTGGATGTGACTTTGATCAACTCACACATGTGGTGTATGATATACTTGCACAGGTTGATCTTATGCCCATTTTTCATAAGGTGAATCAGAAACACATCTTGATATGTTAGGACAGAAAAATCACATTTCTTGGACAAACCAAATTCTGTACAAACTTGAACAGAAGCCTTGTTTCTTCATCTAATTCAGCAACAATGGCTCTCCTCTGGGTGGCATTTCTAGTTAAGGTTTTCAGGGCATCTTCTAAATCAAAGAAATCAGTTGAAGGTGGAGGTCCTCTATGATAGTCCTCACAGATGCCTTCATAAGGTATCCTAAGGCATACAACCCATAACCTCGAAGAAAATGAGCATCTCTGGCCATTAACCCAGCTTCGTACAACATAATTATCACTAGAATCGAAGGAGAACTGAACGTACTTGTAAAACTGAGCTACTAACCTAGGGTAGATGGGTCTGTCTACATTTGAGAACCACTCTAACCAGCCTTGTTGTTCTAACACTCCCAATACCAGAGACTTACTAGACATAAGCCAATTGGGGAAAATATCTTTCTTAGTTACAGTAACACGGTTTACCAGATTCAAATTTAAATGTCCTTCGGGTGTCATCTTAGGTTCAATCTTCTTCTTCTTCAAGATTTTCTTTTTAGGTGTCGATGATGACAAACATTTTATTCTTTCCATTCACTGACAGTTCAAGCGAGAAAAGGGTTGTAGGGATGAAGAAGGGTTCGAAAGGAGTAAGTAGAAGAAACCTCAAGTGAAGAATCAAGTGATACTTCCTTTTTTTATCATTTAGGAATACCAAATGACTCAATAATAAAAAACATGGGAAAATAAAAAGGTGAAAAGGATAATTACCCTGATACGGGTTTAAAGAAAAACATAAAGAACTTTTATGATGAGACCGTATCTGGTCATTATGGTGAGACAGTAAACAAGCGACACGGTGAGACCATGAACTAACTTCTCAATGTGCGTTACGGTGAGATAGTAAACGTTAGATAGTAAGTAAAAAATACTAATGGTGAGACAGTAGCTGAGAAACCGTAATCATGAAACAGTAAAGTATAACAAAGTGATATATCGAACAGTAAGACCTAAAACAGTAACAAGTAAGGTATCTATTTGAGATTTATCATGCCTAGTTCATGTATGATGTAGTCTATTCTCTCATAATTTAATGGTTTGGTGAATACATCAGCAAGTTTATATTCAGTACCAATGAATTCCAAAGTGATATCACCTTTTTGATAATGATCTCTCAAAAAGTGATGTCTTACATCAATGTGCTTTGTCCTAGAATGTGAAACATGATTCTTTGAGATGTTAATAGCACTTCTGTTGTCACAATTTATAAGTACATATCTGAATTAATATCCATAATCTAGTGATGTGTGTTTCATCCACAAAATTTGTGCACAACAACTACCATCAGCTATGTATTTATCTCCATAATGAAACAGAGATTTGTTTCTTATTACACCATGACACTAGTGACTTGACTAAAAGGTGGCATGTTCCAGAGGTGCTTTTTCTATCTAACTTACAACCACCGAATTCAGCATCAGAAAAACTAACTAATTCAAATGATTGTCATTTAGGATGAAACAGTCCTAGATTAGATGTATGCTTGAGGTATTTGAAAATTCTCTTTACAACATTTAAATGATATTCCTTAGGATTTTCTTGAAAACAAGCACACATACACACACTAAACATAATGTCAGGATGACTAGTAGTTAAGTAGAGTAAACTTCCAATCATTCCTCTATAAGTGGTTTGATCAACAAATTTTCCATCTTCATCAAGATCCAACTTACAAGTGGTACTCATGGGAGTGTCACTACTTTTAGTTTTTTCCAATCCAAAACGTTTTAGAAGATCCTTTGTATATTTACTTTGATTTAAAATAATACCATTTTCATTTTGAAAAACTTGAAATCCAAGAAAATATTTGAGTTCTCCCATTAAACTCGTTTCAAATTCATTTTTCATCATTTTAGAAAAATCAACACATAACGAATTATTCGAAGATCCAAAAATAATGTCATCTACATAGATTTGAACAACTAAAACATCATTAGAGATTTGTTTTATAAAAAGGGTAGGATCAGCTATTCCTTTTGTAAAACCTTTGTAAATAATAAAAGTACTCAATCTGTCATACCAAGCTCGTGGAGCTTGCTTCAAACCATATAAGGCTTTTGATAGTTTAAAAATATGATTTGGAAAATGGGGGTTTGTAAATATAGGGGGTTGTTCAAGAAAAACATCCTAAGCTATATACCCATTTAATAATGCACTCTTAACATCCATTTGATATAGTTTGAAATTCAAATGTGCCACATAGGCAAGCATAATTCTAATAGCTTCTAACCAAGCTACTGGTGCAAAGGTTTCCTCATAGTCAATTCCTTTTTCTTGACTATAGCCTTGTGCAACTAGTCTAGCCTTATTTCTAACTATGTTACCAGCTTCATCAACTTTATTTCTAAAAACCCATTTAGTGCCTATGGTCAAAGTGTCCTTAGGTCTATCTACTAATTCACAAACTTTGTTTCTTTCAAATTGATTCAATTCTTCTTGCATGGCCATCACCCAAAATTCATAATTGATTGCATCATTGATATTTTTAGGTTCAAGTTGTGAAAGAAAGGCTTTATGTTCAACTTAGTTTCTCAGAGAAGCTCTAATTTGTGTTCCTCTATCTAAATATCCTACTACAGCATCTAAAGGATGGTTTTTAAGAGTCCTTGTTGGTTTAGAAAAGGTAGGGCTAGAAATTTTAGTTTCATTTACAGGTTTGGGTTCTACAGAACCAGGTTTTGGAAAGTTTCCAAAACTGGTTGTCTTAAAAACAGGTTCACTATTTTTGTCATTAAGGTTTAGAATGGACATATCTTTTTCAAGATATTCAAGAGGGATTCTAGGTTCATGTGGATTAGTTTCATCAAATTTGATGTGCACAGATTCTTCCACACATTTGGTTCTCTTATTAAATACTCTATAGGCTTTACTCGATATTGAGTAACCTAGGAAAATTCCTTCATCACTTTTGGAAGAAAATTTGTCAAGATTATATTTAGTATTGAGAATAAAGACTTTGCAACCAAAAACTCTAAAGTAATTAACATTAGGCTTCCTATTGTTCCAAAGCTCATAAGGAGTCTTTTTAAGAATTGGTTTAATCAAGATTCTGTTTATAATATAACAAGATGTATTTTCAACTTCATCCCAAAAGTAAATTGACAAATCATATTCATTGAGCATTGTCCTAGCTATCTCTTGAAGAGTCCTATTTCTTCTTTCTGTTACACCATTCTATTAAGGTGTTCTAGGAGTAGAGAATTTGTGACTATAGCCATTGTGTGATCAGTAAGATTCAAACTCTTGATTTTCAAACTCATGGCCATTATCACTTCTCAAGGTCTTGATCCTAAGTCCACTAAGGTTTTCTATAGACTTGGAATATTTAATAAAATAAGAAAAAGATTCACTTTTGTGAGAAATAAATTATACCCAAGTGAACCTAGAAAAATCATCTACAAAAACATATACATAGTGCTTCCCATTTAGGCTTGAAACTCTTGATGGTCCAAACAAATCCATGTGAACCAGCTCGAGAGGTTTTGAAGTAGAAACTTCTTTCTTTGATTTGAAATAAACTTTGTTTTGTTTTCCCTTTTGACAAGGATTACACACTTTGTTAAGTGGGAATTACAGTTTAGGTATGTATCTAACTAAACCTTTCCTAGAAAGTTTGCTAAGTGAGTGCACATTGTAGTGTCCCAGCCTTCTGTTCCATAGCCAAGATTCTTTATGAAAATCATTTAAACAAGTAACATTTTGTTTAGCTAAAGAATTCAAATCTACACCATATACATTTTCATTTCTTAATGTAGTAAATACCAAAACATTTTTAGAATTAAAAACATTACACTAATCATTTTCAAATTTTACATTGAAACCATTATCACACAACTGAGAAATAATTAGCAGATTGTATTTTAGTCCATCAACAAATAATACTTTAGAAATTAAAATTGAATCAGTGTTACCCAATCTAGCCTAAGCTGATGATATTTCCTTTTGAGTTATCCCCAAAGGTGACTTTTCCTCCATCAACCTTGATTAAGCTCTTAAAGCATGAGTAATCTCATGTAATATGCCTTAAACATCCACTGTCCAAGTACCATATCTTCTTACATGAACTTTTTGAGAAATTTTCCTACAAAACAGATTTAGATAGAAGATAATTTTGGTACCCAGATTTTCTTGGGTCTAGAAAGGTTAGCAAGTAAAACTTTAGGCACCCATATTTGTATAATGGGTTTCCTATAATTAACAGATTCAAAAGATGTTGATAAATAAACTTTATTTGGTCTATAATAATTTGAATATCTAGATAAAGCATAAGAACTGCCAGAATTTGAACTAAAATCATACTGTCCAGATTTTGGAATAAATTCATTTTTAACAATCTGTCTCTATCTATGTTGGTATCCTAAACTAGTAGTATACTTAGGTGCAACCTGTTTTCCAAGAATTTTTGTTAGAGTGGTCTTTACATTTGTGAACTTCTCTAAGTCTTTTCTAAGTTTATCATTAGAAAATTTGAGTTCAGTATTCTCCTTTAACAGTTGAGCATTCTTTTCATTTTCTATACTAAGATTGGATTTAACGGTACTAGTCAAGGCATACTGTTTCTTTAATGATTTGTACTTATCTTTCATCTCATTACAAGTATCTTCCAATATATTACAGTATTCAAATAATTCATCTTTAGACATATTATCATCATTATTTGAATCACTTTAATTTCCATAATAGTAATCATTCCGCAAAGGGGAAAAAAGTACCTTAGAAGTTTCAGTCATGAAACACATATTGGCATGATTCTTTTATTCAGAATCAGAAGCTTCAGATCCACTTGAGCTGTATTCCAAATCAGTCCATGTTGCTTTCATAGCTTTCTTATATTTTTTGTCCTTATAATTATATTTCATCTTAAACTTCAATTTTGGACAATCAGCCTTAACATGTCCTTTTCTTTTACATTCATAACATACTATCTCATCATTTTTATCAGCTTTCATACAATCTCTCTTCCAATTACCTTGTTGGTCATACTTACCCTTATAATTGTATTTTCTAAAAAAATTATTCTTTCTATAGAACTTCTTGAATCTCCTAGATATATGAGCCATCTCTTCATCACTATCTGAATCTGAACCATCACTTTTTGAGATTTCCACAGGTATGTGAACTTTCTCTTTATCATTTCTTTTTGAATCAGTGGACTTAAATGCTACTAACTTCTTCTTAGGTTCGTCATCTTCCTCTTTGTTTACCTTTATCTCTTCTTCATACATCATCAACTTAGAAATAATCTCCTTGACAAGTAGCTTTCCAATGTCACATGATTCTCATATAGAGACAGAGGTTCCTCTTCATCTGTCTGGTAGGCATCTTAGTATCCTCATGATTTGATCCTTTGTTGGAACAACTTTTCCCAGTGAGCTCATCGTATTGACTTTCTCATTAAACATGTGATACATATCAGAAAAAGATTCATCAGATTTCATTTTAAAATTATCATACTTAATAGTGTATGTATTTAGTCTCATTTCCTTAACATTGGTTGTTCCCTCATGGGATTAGACAGAGTATCCCATATTTCATAAGCAGTCTTACAGGCAGATATTCGATTAAATTCTTCATCTCCTAAAGCAAAATATAGGTCATTCATTTCTTTACAATTGTTATTGTAAGAATCTTTTTTAGGTTCATCCCAAGTAGTTCTAACAGTTTTTTGAATCTCATACTGAGTTTCTATAGCAGTCCAAATGTCAAATCCCATACTTTCTAAATGGATTTTCATTTTGATTTTCCATTGGGCATAATTAACACCATTAAAAAAGGGTGTCATGTTGGTAGCTACACCTTCTAATCTATTATCCATAAGAACTAAGTTTTAAAAAGATATATAAAGATATAAAAATTTAGAATTAACAAAAAATTTGAGATCTTTAAGATACAACAAAAATCACAGTTAAACACTTTTCACAAACATAGTTTTTTGAAAAACTTTTATAAAAAAACCACTGATACCAAATGTTGGTTGGATTGGATACTCAATAAGGGGGTGAATTGAGTTCCTATTAAAAATTTCTTTTTAAAAGATTTATATTTAAATCTCTCACTTCATAAAACAAGTTAAACTATAGTGAATTTATAAATATTGTAAGTGTTAAATTAGTTTCTCAAAGATTGGTTACTTCTCAGTTAGCTTAATCTGAAGATTAAGTTAGCTTTTGAAACTAACTTACTAGTTCACAATAATTACAAACACTTGCTAGTTCAACTATCATAGTTACTTTAAAATAGATTTTTTTTTCAAAGTAATTAGTAGTGGAATATGGAAAATAGTTTAAACTAAAATAAGATGAACAACTATTTTAACCAAGAGGTTTAGTATCAAGTTGAGACTTAGTCCTCTTAAACAGTTTATATATAACTTTTATTCACACCCTTGATCAGGGTTTACAATAGTACTCAGACTGTCCAAGTCCTCTGACCTCTACCACAGTTCTACGTGGGAAAGAAGAAACAACAACACATATGTTATCCAGGTCCTCAGACCTCTAACACAGTTCTTCGTGGGATACACAAAGGTATAAAGAGTTTGGTGTGAGGATTTTAGTATCCTCTAGTTCAGCTTAGGAGTCAGTGTGTGTCTAAATAGACAGAATCACACACTGCTCGTAATGTAATAAAAATGATCACAACAGAGTAATAATATAGAAATGAGTTTAGAATGCTCATGTGTGATGTCAATGTAGCTCTAGACTCCTTTGCATTGAAGCAGATGAAGCTTTGAGTCCTCTAGAAGTTGTCTAGAAAACAGAGTATCGTGGTTTTGTTCCTTCACTTCCAGTATAGGTGTTCAGCTTGAATGTGAGATTATTCCTTGTAGCACTTGAATCTCCTCTTTAAACTTCTATTCTTGATGTGTATGAGTGTTATTCATGTGATCTTATTTTCATGTACATGTTTATCTTCTTGTACGTGTCTCGTATGTATCTTCTATTATTCCTTTCGTATATCTCTCACTCCATATGTAGTAGCTCAATATTCCTTTTTTATTCCTTTTTCTCTGGAAATGGGAATGATTAAATTTTTTCAGGTACGAGGTACGGTTGCCTGACATGACAACAACCCACATTAATTAATATTAGTTTCATTAAAAGCAAAAAATATGATCGTTGGAAATTAAATTAAAAGACGACATAATGGTTTAAGAAACAGTGTCACGATAAGTCATGGAAACAGTGTCTCCTTCACATGGTGTCTAGATTTATCATGGTGTCTGAGTGTCACGGTGTCTCTTGGTCATGATGTCTTGTGATTATGGTTTCTTGTTCACAGTATCTAGATTCATGGTGTCTGGCTTCATGGTGTCTGGCTTGACGGTGTCTGGCTTCATGGTGTCTGGCTTCACGGTGTTTGGCTTCACGGTGCTAGAAATACATAGCCAGTGGCAGACTCACGGTGTCTTAGACTTTTCAAAGTAACTATGTTCAGTCTTAAATAATGATGATAATAGAAAGAATTAGACTTAAGCATTTATCAAATAAGGTATTATGAGAGTAGATAAAATATTGTATAAAGTAGGTAAATAGAATGTAGAGTAATTAAGATCTTGAAGGGATCTTCTTAAATCATGAGAAAACTTTAAACATAAATACACATGATTGGATATAATTTATAGGAGTTAACTAGGTTGAATAAGATTTGTGATCATTAAAACATGATTAATACATGAGGAGTCCAACACCCCACTTAGAATAAAGCCAATTTCTAACAACCTTTAACCCGCTAGCTCTCACATGATATTCATGATTCTGATGAGATAGGCCTTTAATCATGGGGTCCACCATGTTCTCTTCTGTAGACACTCTTCTCACTAAAACTTCACCCCTTTGATAGAAATCCCTCAAGAGGTTATACTTTCGGAGAATGTGATTTGTCCGTTTATGTGACCTTGGTTCTTTTGAAAGAGGCACTGTTTTAGTATTATCACAATACAACGTGATAGGATCTTTACTACTAGGCACTGCATCAAGATCCTGGACAAAGTTATGAATCTAGATGGCTTCCTTGGCTGCATCAGAAGCTACTATATATTCGGAATCCACTGTAGAATCGACGATAACTGGCTGCTTTGAACTCTTCCAGCTCACAGCTCCTCTATTGAGACAGAAAACATATCCAGATTACGACTTCAGATCATTCTGATCTGCCTGAAAACCAGCATCATCATACCCTCTGATGACAAGCTCCTCATCTCCTCCATACACCAGGAACATATCCTTAGTTCTTCTTAGATACTTAAGGATAGTATTAATAGAAGTCCAATGTTGTTCTCCTAGATCTGCTTGATATCTGCCTACCATGATCAGTGCATAGGCAACATCAATCCTAGTACATAACATTTCATACATGACGAATCCTATAGCCGAATCGTATGGGATCTTACTCATTCTATCTTTCTCTTATTGTATCTAAGGACACATTTCCTTAGAAAGATGTAGGCCATGTGACATTGGAACTAATCCCCTCTTGTATTGTTCTATACTAAATCTCTTTAGTATCTGGTTAATGTATATACCCTGACTTAGTCCAAGAATCCTCTTGGATCTATCATGAATGATCTTGATCCCTAGAATGTAGGCTGCTTCACCCAAGTCCTTTATGGAGAAACACTTGTTCAACCAGTCCTTGACTGACTGTAAGACTGATACATCGTTTCCAATAAGTAATATGTCATCAACATATAATACTAGGATAACGACCACATTCCCATTAAACCGCTTATAAACACATGGCTCACATTTTTTCTTAATGAAACCAAATTCCTTTATGGATTCATCAAATCGAATGTTCCATGACCTGGATGCTTGCTTTAATCCATAAATGGATTTTTGAAACTTGAAAACCCATTTGGCTTCACCTAGTGTCACAAACCCTTCTGGTTGTGTCATATAGACATCTTCCTGAAGTTTCCCATTAAGGAATTCTATTTTGACATCCATTTTCCAAATCTCGTAGTCATGGTAAGCTGTTATGGCAAGTATGATTCTTATGGATTTAAACATGGAAACTAGCAAGAAGGTTTCATCATAGTCAATTCCTTGATGTTGTCTAAATCCTTTAGACACTATCCTTACTTTATAGGTTCTAACTTGACCTTCCATGTCCATTTTTCTCTTGAATACCCATTTGCATCCAATAGGATTTACATCAACTAGCTCATTGACCAGAACCTAGACTTGGTTATGATACATGGAATCCATCTCAAAATTCATAGATTCTAGCCATATTGCAGCTTCTGAGATTTCTACTTCTTCCTTGTAGGATATGGGTTCATCATTGTCCAACAATAATGATTCACTATCCTTGGTGACTAGGAAACCAAATCTCTCTAGTTCTCTTACCTCTCTTGATCTCCTGCGTAGTACTTGTGTTTCTGGAACCTCTTCCATGGGGACTTGTGAAACTTGTTCCTATAACAACTCTCGTGTATCTTGAGCATCAAATTCGTCGAATTCAATCTTTCTCCCACTATCATTTTTGAGGATGTGCTCCCTCTCGAGAAAGACAGCTTGTCTGATGATAATCACTTTCTTATCTAAAGGGTTATATAGGTAATATCATTTAATTTCCTTGGGATATCCTATACAAATACACTTCATGCCCCAGGTTGCTAGTTTGTTTCCTGATAAGGCCTTAACAAATGTCTCACATCCCCATACACATGTGTGCGACAAAATGGTTTTTTTTTTCATTCCCTAACTTAAAGGGAATTCCATTTACTGCCTTAGTTGGAACTTGATTTAATGTGTATGTTGCAGTTTGTAATGCATATCCCCAAAAGAATAATGGAAGATCTGCATGACTCATCATCGACCTCACCATGTCCAATAAGGTGTGGTTCCTCCTTTCACTAACACCATTCCACTGTGGTGTATAAGGAGGAGTGTGCTGAGATAGAATCCTATACTCCCATAGAAGATTGATGAACTCTTCGTTCAAATATTCACCACCTCGATCTGATCAAAGCTTCTTTATCTTCTTACCAAGCTGATTCTCTACTTCATTCTTGAATTCCTTAAATTTCTCTAAGAACTATGGCTTATACCTCATTAAGTAGACATATCCATATCTACTTAAATCATTAGTAAAAGTAATGAAGTAAGAATATCCACCTCTATCTTCTACTAGAAATGGTCCACACACATCCATGTGCACCAATCCTAGAAGCTCTGTAGCCCTTTTACCTTGTCCACCAAAAGGAGGCTTGGTTATTTTACATTGTAAATAAGCATGACATATATCAAGTGGTTTTAGCTCAATAGAGTCTAAATATCCATCTTGGAAGAGCTTTGTCAAGTGCTTATAGTTTACATGATCGAGATAGTGATGCCACAACTGGGTGATGTATGAGTCATGTAAGTTTGTTTCGTTATCGATTTCCAACACTTGGTTTTCATAATTTAATACATACAAACCACTATTTAAATGCACCATACCATAACATATGTTGTTCTTATAAAATAAGCAACCCTTATTTCCAAACTTGAAAATAAATACATCTATATCCAAAAATGATACAGAAATTATGTTTTTGGTAATAGTAGGAACATAATAACAGTTATGTAAAACCAAAATCATCCCAGTTGGAAAAGAGAGGTGGTAATTTCCAATGGCTAACGCAGCTAGCCTCACGCCATTGGAAGCTCGAAGATCCACCTATCATCTGAAAATCTTTCTAAATATACTTGGTTCCTGTATTGGAATACATATGTGAGCCCTACAAGCTGTATCTAATACCCAATGTGTATAAATGGAAAGATTACACTCGATAACGAACACACCTTTAGCGTCCCCATGCTTTTGGGTATAGTTCCTCTTCCAATGGCCTTCCTTGCCACATGAAAAACATACTGCCTCCCATTCCTTGCCCTACCTTTGGATCTTACCCTTCTTGAAGGGACGATGCTTGGGGGCTTCAGAACATTTATAATTTCTTTTCCCCTTTGCCTTGTCCTTCCTTTTCTTATTCACCATAAGTAATGTGAGTTTTTCACGGCCCATGTCCTTATCTACCTAGTGAATTAAGGTTAGAAGTTCTGATAGACTCTTCTCATTGTTGCTCTTGTTATAGTTGAAAATAAAGCTAGAGAAGGTCTTGGGCAGTGATGATAGGATGATATTTGTACACAACTCATCCAGGAACTTAATCCCTAAGATTTCCAGGTGTTCAATGTAGCCAATAATCTTGACTACATGAGGCCCAGCTGGTGCAGACTCTCCAAGATTATTTGGAAACAAAGCATTGGAGATCTCATATCTCTCATGTCTCTCCTTCTCTTGGTAGATATCCTTAAGGTGAGACATCATGATATACGTGTCTATGTTTTCATGTTGCTTCAAGATCTCATTAGACATGGCTAATAGAATGAAACATTGGAAATCTATGGCATCATCCATATGTTTCATATAGAGAGATAGTTCCTCATCACTAACCTCTTTCCCAGGCGCAACTAGAATAGGCTCTTCCAGCACATACAATTTCCTCTCGTGGAAAAGGATGATGCGTAAACGCCTCTGCCACTCTTGGAAATTGGTTCTGGTGAGAAGGTTTTCCATCTCGATTATGGTTCGCAATGATATGTTTGAAGTCATTTTCTTTCTATTTCTACAAATTAAGATGAACAAAGGTTTAGTACTTTATTATGATAAAAATGAAACAAATAAATTAATTAATAATTATTAGTCTCCCACTATTTTATCAAAATCCAATACCCCTAACAATTGACTTCAGAATATTCTGTTGCCTGAATATTCTAGTGGAAATGATCCATATTTCCCTTCGCATTACCCCAACTAGGGTTGGTCAAGCAACTTGAAGGGTTTTTAGGTAGGCATTACAAATTCCAACTGCATTAACTCACAACTCCTTGATCTGTTGAGTGGACTCCCCAATCCTAAAATCCATTTATTTTAGATTTCCTTAACCTTTTCCACTTGGTCACACCAAGTCCTATTGTCACAGTCAACCCTTGATGAAAACCAAGTAAAGTAAACCCAAAACCTTGAATTAGAATTCCCCGATAATTGAAAGCACCCCAACTAGGGTTGGTCAAGCACTTTGAACTATGGTTCGATTCTAACTAAGATTATGGAAGGTTATACCAACTTAATATTTCTTTGAGGGATTTTATCCTTATACGTAAATTTCAATTTTATTATCTTTGATTACATGCTTGTTAATATTAAGTGGGATATAATTAAGTGATTAACCATGTTTAAGATAATATTTTACGCATAAGCTGGTCTTATTTTAGTTCTATCTTGCATGCTTGTTTAATTCATTAATTGTGTGATCGTGACAACACACCTGTAATAAATAAACCATGCAACTCACAAAAATAAAATAAATGGTATGATCATGAGCTTGTTCTATTGGTTAGTTTATCTAGCATTTTATAAACTAACCCAAGACCTAAGGGAGAAACACCTTGAACCTTTTGGGTTCGTGTTTACAGCTTTCCACCTGTCCACCTTTGTATCTCCTTGGATTGGTTTCACCTTGACTCCTAACTTGAGATGCCTCCACTATCTTGGGAGATCCATCCATTACATATGATTTTATCTCCCATGTAGGTGAGGGTTTAAATGGGGTTTTACATAAAAGAAACCTTGGGTGTGCAGGACCTACATATAAATGAGGACAAGGCTCGCAAGCCAACAAATTTAATTTAAATAAATAAATTAAAAGAAACCATATAAAAAGGTCTTGGTCTATCTCATGATCATCCATACATGCAATGATATTTACACATAAATAAAACTAGCATTTAATTCTTTAATCTTTATTGTTTAAGATAAATCACGCTTGAATCGATTAATTATATTTAATTAATCAATCCTTTTATCTTAAGCCATTTTTTGAATTTCCTTGAGATTCTCATCCATCATAATTTTAAACAAATAAATTTAATTAAAATTATCTTTGTACATAACTTATACCTTGGAGGAAACCTGGTGAATTCCTGTTCATAACTACCCAATGGGTAGAAATGAACATTACGCAGATGTTAAATTAAACACATATATATATAACACCTATCACGTGTTGTGCCTCAGCTTTACTCCTACACTATGGTACACGTCACAAGGGTTTGTATAATATAATAATAAATTTTAATAAATCTGCATAATTTGGATGAGTGCACGATGTGTAATTCCGACTACACGACGTGTACTTTTGTTCACCATCCATCTGAAGTACACGCCCAGGGACATTGCATGTAGATGTAATTTGGAAATTTTTGGAGTCCATGGTGTGTTCAATGGGACACACGCTGTGTAGTATCTTCATTACACAGTTTCCAACAGGGCAAGCCATGTATGGGGTACATGGTCTAACCCTAACCCGAAGGGACTACACACCAGGTTCCATAGGCCACATGGTGTGTAATATGGAAACCATGTGCCACCTGTTCCTGGTCAACACACGGAGTCTTAAAGACTTAGATAATATCCATTTACACAACCTGATTTGGAAGAACAATCCAATGCATTGAACCCAGACTACATGAAGGGTACTTCCGAATACACGCTGTGTATTTTGGTGTTGTATGGCCAGGAATGTTTGACACCTATGGATGAGATCCTCTATTTTATTTTAATCAAAATTAAAAGAAAAATTCGTTTTTGTAAGGTGAATGAAAAACGAGAGAGGAGGAACAGATTTCTAGATTCAGATTTAAAGAACAATTAACTTGAATTGAAACAACTAAATTATTAAATATATAAATCACCAATGAAAAACTAAATAATTATAATCAATAATATGAATCCCTCTAATACCACTTGTAGGTTCTGGGTGCAGCAGAAGTGTGTTGGTGGGTGTACCCAACTTTAATTTTAGCGTTAACAACGATCAATCCGAGATCCTTCATGATAATAAAACGTCGGATCTTCAGAATAGAACGAAGAACAAAAAAAATAGGGGAGTATCAGAACCATATAAAGGATCATCATATGTTGGTTATAATTAATTTAATTAATTGAAAAGAATTACCTTGATGGAATTATTTCTTTGTTGATGTCTCCGGTCACGATCCGATGTAATCCGTCATTGCATCGTAGAATCCAAGTGTAGGATTCCTCTAGTGGTGATCCACACATGCTCCACGTATCTCTGGACGTCGCTGAAGGGATCTTCGGGTGCTGGCGTAGAAGTGCCTTAACTTGCGATGTCCGCCTTTAATCACCTTGACCCGGTGAAGGTGGATCTCTCTCTCGTAGCTTGAGAGCGTTCTTGGTGGGAAAATAATTCTCTCTTCGCTTGAGAGCTTTTCCAAATCCGTTGTGCACAACCACACCAAAAATGGATAGGCTAATGAGAAATATATCACTACCAAAAAACTGGGTAAGGCCAGCGCCACCCCTTTATCAGTGCTAACGAAAAAGAGCTGATAAAGTGGGGGCCTTTATCAGTGCTCAAAAAAGCGCTGATAAAGGATGCCTTTATCAGCGTTAAAAAATGCTGATAAAAGTACCCCTTTATCAGCGCTTTTTTTTAGCGCTGATAAAAGGTCGAATTCAAAAAAAAATAAAAATATATTAATATATAAATATAGTTATATATTTATATTGATATAAATATAATATATAATTTTTAAATATATTTTAGATAAGTATAAATTTACATTTACACTTAATATACTTAATATATAAGATATTTAGTGAAAATGGATTCTTAAAAAATTAAAAAAAATATTTTTAATTAATAATTTGATAATTATTATGGATTAATGGTCATTTAATAACAATTTGAAGAATAAAAAAAATAAAAAAAAATATCCAAAATATGTTGAAAACGCAACTAAACTTCAAACGGCCATAACTTTTGATCCGGGTGTCTGTTTGAGCTCTACCACATATCAATTCGAAGCCTATGACGAGCTCTACGTCGCTGCGACCCAAGGGAACCCCAGTCAAGAGTTTTTCAAGGCCAAAAGAGGCCCAGAAGGCCTCCAAAACTGAGTTTTTTGTCAGGGTACCCAGATTTTTTAACATTTTATGGATTTTCAGCCTCGTTTAAGGGGGTATTATTGGATTTTTTTGGCGGGGACTGAATTTATTCCAAGGTATTACATTCATATTGATATTATGTCTTTGAAATTTTATTGTTTTTTATAATGCACTACTATTTATAATCAAATATATAACTATATGTACATATTTTTTATATATTCACACCAAAAAATTAAATTTTTTAAATAAATAATTAAACATATTTACATATAAAATATACTAGCTTTTTCTAAATAATAACTAATATCCATTTTATTTAAAATACCAATATATGAATATTCATATAACTAATATATATTAATATAACTATATATATATTAATATAACTATATATATATTAATATAACTATATATATATATATATTAATATAACTATATATATTAATATAACTATATATATTAATATAAATATATATTACTGTACGAATAAATATAATGAAATATATATATAAATAAATAGATATATCATGAATAAGAGAACAAATCAATATAGGGTAGTGACAAAGGCTTTAGGTGTGCATGGGGGAGGTCTCGAGATCAAATCCGGGTGGAGGAAAGGGCGCGCACGCAAGGGTGATTTAAAGGGCTAGCGCTAATAAAGGGTGTAGGCAGTGTGGGCGGGCGCTGGATGTGCGGGAAAGCGCTGATAAGGGGGGGCTCAAGCGCTGTAAAAAGCCCCCCCCCCCCACGAGATTGGTAGTATTTTTTTTATTTTTTTATTTTTTTTTATTTTTATCAGTGCTAAAAAAAGCGCTGATAAAAGGGGTATTTTATCAGTGCTAAAAAGAAAGCGCTGATAAAAGACCCTTTTATCAACGCTTCATTTTAGCGCTGATAAAAGACCCCTTTTATTAGCGCTTTTTTTATCACTGATAAAAGGGGTTTTTATCAGCGCTTTTTAGAGCGCTGATAAAGGGGACCCCCCCCCCCTTATCTTCGCCGACAATATCAGCACTTTTTCTAGCGCTGTTAATGGCCATTTTTAGCGCTAATAAAATCCATATTTATAGTAGTGTATAATTGGTATTTTTAATTTCATAGAATAATAAAATGAATTAATTACCTAAAAGCATTTATTCATTTCATTTAATTCTTAGTAATACCTCATGTCTAATAATAATAGTTGACTATTATTATTACTTGACATGCGCCCAATGAATTACACCTAATATTATTTAATTAAATAAATAATATTATTTCTCATAAATTCCAAGAAAAACTACACAACATGTATATATTAATATACACGACGTGTACTTTTATTTCCTATTTTTTCTTAATTTCCTCCACCATATTTATTAGACCTTGAATAATGACTATTTATTTCTCAAATAAATATCACTGCATTACTCGCAAATAAATATATAATTTCTCCCACAATATATTCTCTCAAATAAATAGTATAGAAATAAATGTGATCAGGCATCCTTGAATAATTATTAAACCACAACTAGGAATAATCTTTATTCAACTTGTTAAATTAATATTTAACTGAGATATTTAGACACACTTAGTGTGTGACCCTCTAGGCCTCTTTCTTAGTGGCATTAGGTGGAGCCTGCCTAAAGTCCAAGGCTAGCATCTAGCAACACGCCAAGGCACCCATAGAGAAAGAATTTAACGCTGCAATGATGTTTCACCTCCTATGAATGCTTACCATGTAATGTAATCCCTTTCTCACGATATCTCGAATCAAGCGGGTTGCATGCTAGTGCCATCAACCCATGTGCTCGATTATTCTTTCTTTGACTTTCTGGAATTGAACTTTCCCATTCCTCACCATGGACATGGATTTATTTAGGCTATATCAATTCCATCAAAGGGACTAAGATATCTACTTCCGTTATGGAACAAAAAGGACAAATCCTTTCACGCATTATCTATTAATGCAATATCACTCATTACACACCCAATGTATCCTACCTCACTATGAACAGTGTTTCGTCACAGTTTTCATTAATACATCTATGTGTGTGAGTTGTAATACCCATTAATAATAATCTTAAAGTCTAAGGACTAATACACACATCCGTAGATAGGAACATCCAATGAAATTATAAAATGTGGATTTTCTACTGGCGGGTCTCGTTCTCATAATATCCCCCTAGACATTACCAAGGGAACACACCATGAGAAGGTGCCTCAAAGTTTTATGAGTCCTCACCACTAATGGCATGTATTATTTGTGTCCCTCAAACAACATCATTCGGCCATAGAACATACATTCAAGAATAGTGTTATGGCACTTCCGGTTTCTCATCATAGTAGGGATTCGATATGACCCTTTAATGCTACAACTATCCTTAGGACATTATCACATGCATTGTCACACAAAAGAACAATCAAGATGTGATAAGGTATTTATTAATGAATAAAGTACAAAGTAGTTGGTTCTACGCCACCACCTCCAACAATTCACATTTACACTACCCATTCTTTTACCATTCTATTCATTTAAGCCATTTACCAAACATCCATTTCCAACCCATCTCATTTATTTACCAGCCTATTTAATTTAATTTTAATGTATCAAATTATTCCATGACTAACTAGACAACTAACAAAATCATGCCACACAACAAGTGGCCCAACAAACAACCATCTCCACAACACCATGTGTCTGTCATCGTCATCATACCACATCAACCAAGTCATCTCCCCACAACACCATGTGTCTGTCATCATCGTCGCACCACATCGACACATATTATAAAGTTAATTTTAATATTTATTAAGTGGATATTCATAGCGTAAATAGACATATCGAATTTATTAAATTATGCGTTTTGAGTTTTATGCATAGCGGAAAATATATAATTGAGGCATAAATTAAAAAGAAGAACCAAACATGTTTTGACAAAGGAGTTCAACAATAACTTGATGTGAGCTCTTACATCTCATCCCCTAAGTTTAAGAGGTTTGTCTATTACTGCCTTGATCCTTTTGGTGACCAAGAAACTTATCCCACACAATTATGGTTGTGAGCACCCTCTTTAACTTCATCGATAGTAAAGGAAATCGTCTATCACTTTTGTGGTAGTGAGCACCAGTTGTGGAAGGAGATGAGAAGAAGAAGGTTTTATTAGAGTAAACCCATTACAAAGCCACTCTCTAATATCTAATGTGGATTTGTAAAAATGAAATGAGAGAGAGAGATGATGGAAGAAGGGGTCCTAAGAGATTGATGAAAAATTGTAGTTCACTTTGAAAGAATTTTTAGATTGGAGAGAATTCACTAGAGCTTCGTTATTGGTGAAACTTTGATCAAGGATAAGATTCTCAATTAGAGTGTTGTTGGTAACTAGGATGTGTGTAATTATTCCAAGCCAACAAGGAGACCTATTTATAGGCTCCAAATCTCTAGGAACCTTCTGGAATTTTTTTTGGATTATTGTTGAACTCACTTATCAATCTCTTGTGTTTTTTCTTTTTCTTTTTTTTGAACTTTAACTCCTTTAAATTTAGTTATCGTTTTAATTATTTTAATTCCATCAAATTTAATTTAATTTCTAAAAAGTTTTTAAAATTAAATTCACCCCACCTCTTACCATCTTTATTAGGACCAACAGGCATGATCTAGGGTGGTTCCTTCATGCATCATACATATATAAAGGCATGATCTTAGACTGCATCTTTGTATGTGTGTGTTTTCCCACATGTGACACCCCTCGACTACATTATTTTGGTAAATAATATAACAAAAACATTTTTTTGGTAAATTTGTTATAAAAAAATATTATTTTTAAAAATTAATCCTCAAATCACACCTTGAAACCTTGGTCTAGAATATTCCTAATCATGTTTTTTTAAATTTTATTTTTTATTTTTCTCTATTTTATATATATATTAAAAAAAATTAAATAGTATTTAAGTATTTTGATATTCCATGTTATTTTAATTAAATTATTATCAAAATATAACTTAAAATATCATAAAAATGTCCCTTTCATAAAGTAATGATATTTAACATCCTTTCATGTTTTTTGATATGTGATTCAAGTCACTCTTTTCCAACATTGGAATATTAATATAATATTATTTGAATAATTAATAATAATAATAAAATTAATAGCAATTAATTTATTTTATGTAGAGGAAATTTCAAACTGAAAACACACATATGATCAATCACCTAAATTGGTCAAACTTCATCCCTCCCCACACATGTCACAACCCTCTCACTATAAAGATACTGTAATGAAGGAAAAGATACAATGACCCCCAAATCTCACCTCTAGTAGGCCCTGGGTTGGCGACTAGCATCGACAGTATAAAAAAAATCTCATAACCAATCACCAAACAACTCCAACAGATAATATAAAAGTAAATCCAAAACCATATCATAATGCATGATAAAAAATAAACCAATACAATAAAAGTATCCAAGTAAATACCAAAACGATAGTTCTATAGCAGGGACTCAACAACAGCTCCAAACCCCAACCTCATAATGTCCATTCCAGCTTGGTCTCCAAAGTCCTCCCAAAAACCTGGAAACCTGAAAAACAATTCATATACATTGGACGAGCATAACATGTATATTAAAAAAGGTCATGCCCAAGGTCTCAAGTGAACAAGTGAGAAGAGCATGTTAATGCACCAGTGAACAAACAACAGAACCAAAAAGCACCCATACAGGTCAACTAACTAATCTCAGCCTCACCATGAATTTATCACCAAATCAAGCATCCAATATAATAATATATAATAAAAATCATAACAATGCTAGGAATTCTGCTACCACATCCACACTGATTTTCCGCTCTCACTCCCCAACTTCTAACGTCCTATGCTCCAATCCCTTATATACATACAACATAAAATCACATCACATCACACCCGAAGACACCTATTCCACCTTTGATGTGGGTTCGGACACATCCCTACCAACCCCCACCCTCACATAGTCTATCATCTTGTGCTGGCATCAGGCGTCGCCATATCACATCTCGCCCGCAGACACCTAGACCCACACATCATGTCTCATCATAGTCACAACAACTACATCACACCTGAACACACTTGGAGCATCACTGCACATCTCACCCATAGACATATTATCTTTCATTGTTGAAGGAGTGGGGAAGAGGGGGAATTTAGCCATCCGTATCACCACCAACCTGCATGTTGGGGAAAACACCCAGAACCAAAATAATTGGGTGTTGGTAAAGTTATCCTACTTGGGTGGGGTGCATAAACAAATAACATAAACATACATGGTATATAGATAACACACAATACCCAACCTATTAGTTCACATCAACCAAACTAGCACACAACACATCACCACCACCATACCTCACATACTATCACAATCGCTGCCACCACTATACACAACATCACACAACCACCACACAGAACCACACAATTCCACTTTCAACTACCAGCCGCCTCATTCACATTTACACCACCCATTCTTTTAACATTCTATTAATATAATCCATTTACCATACATCCATTTACAACCCATCTCATTTATTTAACAACCTATTTTATTTCATTTTAATGTCTCAATTTATTCCATGGATAACTAGACAACTAACAAAACCACGCCACATAATAAGTGGCCCAACAAACAACCATCGCCACAACACCATGTGCCTGTCATCATTGTCGCACCACATCAACCAAGTCATCTCACCACAACACCATGTGTCCACCATCGTCATCGCACCACATCGAAACATATTATAAATTTAATTTTAATATTGATTTAGTGAATATGCATAGCATAAATAGACATATCAAATTTATGCAATTATGCATATTGAGTTTTATGCGTAGTGGAAAATAAATAATTGAGGCATAAATTAAAAGAAGAACCAAACACGATTTGACAAAGGAGTTCGACAATAACTTGATGTGAGATCTTATATCTCATCCCCTCAGGTTGAGAGGTTTGTCTATTACTGCCTTGATCTTTGTGGTGACCAAGAAACTTGTACCTCACAATTATGGTTGCGAGCACCCTCTTGAACTTCATTGATAGTCAAGGAAATCATCTATCACTTTTATGGTAGTGAGCACCTATTGTGGAAGGATATGAGAAGAAGAAGGTTTTCTTGACGAAAACACATTGCAAAGTCGCTCTCTAATCTCTCATATGGATTTTTACAAATGAGATGAGAGGGAGATATGATGGAAGAAGGGGGTCTAAGAGATTGATGAACAATCGTAGTTTTATCTGAAAGAATTTTTAGATTGGAGAGAATTCACTAGATCTTCATTATTGGTGAAACTTTGATCAAGGATCAGATTCACAATTGGAGAATTATTGGTAACTGGGATGTGTGTAATTATTCAAATCCAACAAGGAGACCTATTTATAGGCTCAAAATATCTAGGAACCTTCTGAAATTTGTTTGTGGATTATTTTTGAACTCACTTATCAATCTCTTATGTTTTTTCTTTTAATTTTGGTTTCACTTTAACTCCTTTAAATTTAGATATCATTTTAATTATTTAATTCCATAAAATTTAATTTAATTTCTAAAAAAAAATTAAAATTCAATTCAACCACCTCTTACCATCTTTATTAGGACCAACATGCACGATCTAGGGTGGTGCCTTCATGCATCATACATATATAAAGGCATGATCTTAGAATGCATCTTTGTATGTGTGTTTTTTCCTACATGCAACATCCCTCAACTACATTATTTTGGTAAATAATATAATGAAAACATTTTTTTGGTAAATTTGTTATAAAAAACATTTTTTAAAAAATTACTCCTTAAATCATACCTTGAAACCTTGGTCTAGAAAATGCCTAATCATGTTTTTTAACTTTTATTTTTTGTGATCTATTATATATATATATATATTACAAAAATTTAAATAGTATTTAAGTATTTTGATATTCTGTGTTATTGTAATTAAATTATTATGAAAATATTACTTAAAATCTCATACAAATTTTCCTTTCATGAAGGAATGGTCTTTAACATCCTTTAATGTTTTTTTATATGCGATTCAAGTCACTCTTTTCCAACATTGGAATATTAATATAATATTTTTTTGAATAATTAATAATAATAATGAAATTAATATCAATTAATTTATTTTAGGTAGAGTAAATTTCAAACCGCAAACACACACATGCTCAATCACCTCAATTGGTTAAACTTCATCCCTCCCCACAAGTGTCACAACCCTCTCCCTCCAAAGATACCACAATGAAGGAAAAGATACAATGACCTCCAAATCTCACCTCTAGTAGGCCTGGGATGGCGACTAGCATGGAGGGTATAAAAAAATCTCATAAACAATCAATAAACAACTCCAGCAAATAATATAAAAGTAAATACAAAACCATATCATAATGCATGATAAAAAATAAACCAATACAATAAAAGTCTCCAAGTAAATACCAAAATCAAAGTTCTATAGAAGGGACTCAAAAACAGCTCCAAACCACAACCTCGTAATGTCCATTCCATCTTGGTATCCAAAGTCCTCCCAAAACTTGGAAACTTGAAAAATAATTCATATACATTGGATGAGCATAACATGTATACTAAATAAGGCCATGCCCAAGGTCTCAAGTGCACATGTGAGAAGAGCATGTTAATGCACTAGTGAACAAACAACAGAACCAAAAAGCACCCATACATGTCAAATAACCAATCTCAGTCTCACCATGAATTTCTCACCAAATCATGCATCCAATATAATAATATATCATTGAAATCATAACAACACTATGAGTTCTGCTACCTCTTCCCCACTGATTTGTCGCTCTCACTCTCCAACGTCGAACGTCCTCTGCTCCAATCTATTATATACATACCACATCACATCACATCACATCACACCCAAAGACATCGGGGACACCTTTGATATGGGTCGGGATACATCCCTACCTACCCCACCTTCGTAAGGCCTAGCATCTTGTGCTAGCATCAGGCGTCGCTATATCACATTTCACCTACAGATACCTGGATCCACACATCATGTCTCATCACAGCCACAACAACTACATCACACCTGAAGACACTTGGAGCATCATTGCACATCTCACACACAAACATCTTAGCCATCATTATTGAAGGAGGGGTGGGGAAGAGGGGAATTCAGCCATCTATATCACCACCAAACTGGATGTTGGGGAAAACACCCAGAACCCAAAAATTTTGGGTGTTGGTAAGGTCATACTACTCAGGTGGGGTGCATAAAAAATAACATAAACATACATTATATATAGATAACACACAATACCCAACCTATGGGTTTACATCAACCGAACTATCACGCACCACATCACCACAACTGTACCTCACATACTATCACAATTGTTGCCACCACTATACACATTAACACATAAACACCACATAGAACCACATAATTCCACTTTCAATTACCAGCCACTGTTGGGGGAGAATCCCAACATTGGGATAAAAATTTATTTCGAAACAATTTGTGAGAAACCCAATGAAATATGAAAGTGATATATAGAGCAGAATAAATTAACGAGCACGCAAATTTTTTTAAACGTAGAAAATCCAAAAAGGGAAAAACCATGGGACCTAGTCCAAAAAGAGGGATCCATTAATAATCAATAGGTACATAGTAGAGACTCCAAAAAATGTATGGGATCTCAAAAGTAACACTCAAGAATAAAATAGTATATCAAATTCAGAAAGCAGATGCAGTCTGAAGCCAGAAGCATAGAACGCAACCTAAAAAAGAAACCCAAATTGATCTGAATAGGTAAAGAAGGTGTTCGATGTCCAAATAAAAGGTGCAGATGAAAAGGCACTGGGATCGTATAAAAAACCATCGCATATGAAAGTCGATTAGATTAGAGTAGTTCTGAAGGTTTTATATATTAAAACTGCTGGGTAAAATCTAAACTGCACTACGCCGAAGATTGTGAGGAGATACGCACACAGACACACACATGACATCTTATCACATCGTAGATCCACCGTCGATGTCACATTCTCTATTGATGAAAACCCAAATAGACTACCACAAACCTGGTGAACCCTTTCCTCTTGATCTCTATGGATTACATATTGAACAGTATCTCTTTTTTTTCACCACCAGATGCTTCCCCTTTTATAGGCTCTCATATGCCACATATCTTGCATGAAATGGAAATATGAAATATATCAAAAAAAAATATCATGAGATCTCATGTATCTCATATTGGTAGATACACATGCAACCTTATCTATGTGATATGATAAATGATATATCATATTCAAAAATTATATCTTATCTCAAATATGGAAACACCCACATGCGGGATGAACTTCAACAATCTCCCCCTTCAGCCTGCCAATGGAGATATCATCCAACATACTCAGTTGGACCGAAAAACATGTTGGTATCACACCGACCATTATTCTCTGCAAAAAAATGATGACACCCTTTTGCAGCTATGACAGAAACCTGACTGCCCCCTGCAAAAGAAACTCAAACCCTGAAGTCTTCGTCATACATGTGTCTACACTGCCAATACCAGAATCAAAAATATATGGTTCCCTCAAAATCATGATCACCACAAAATCTAGAGCACCTACAGGAAAAAAAATTTCCCCCTTTCTCAAAACCCTGAGCAGCTATCACACCACCTCAATCTTTAATTTTTAATTCTTTCTTCACCAATCACACATATAAAGAAATGAATTATGTGTAAGATCTGAAACACCTCTCTCATCCTGATTTGTCTCTAAATCGTATTCTGCTTCACGCACGCATCTGCAATCCTCTTCGAAGCTTTCAAAAAATTCTCACCAAAAATTTCAAGCCCAAACCATCACCTCTGATACCACTTGTTGGGGGGAGAATCCTGACATCGGGATAAAAATTTCTTTTGAAACAATTCGTGAGAAACCTGATGAAATATGGAAGTAATATATATAGTATAATAAATAAATCAGCATGCAAAATTTTTTTAACGTGGAAAACCCAAAAAGGGAAAAACCATAGGACCTAGTCCAAAAAGAGGGATCCACTAATAATCAAGAGGTATATGGTGGAGACTCCCCAAAATGGAAGGGATATCAAAAGTAATACTCAAGAATAAAATAGTGGATCAAAGTCAGAAAGTTGATGCAGTCTAAAGCCATCCTGAAACATAGAATGCCGCCTGAAAAAGAAACCCAAATTGATATGACCAGGTAAAGCAGGTGTTTTCTATCTGAATAAAATAGTGCAGATGAAAAGGTACCATGATCAGATCAAAAATCACCATAGATGAAAGCTAATCAGATCGGAGTAGTTCTGAAGGTTGCAGATCTTAAAACCACTGGGTAAAATCTGAATTGCACTGCGCCAAAGATTGCGAGGAGAGATGCACACACACACACATGATATCCCGTCACATCATAGATTTACTATCGATGTCACATTCACCATTGATGATGACCCACACGGACTACCTCAAATGTAGAAACCCCTTTCCTCTTGATCTCGGTGGACTACATTTTGAGCAGGTCTCTCTTTTTTCGCCACCAACTACTTCCCCTTTTATAGGCTTCACGTGCCACATATCTTGTATGAAATGGGAATCTGAAATATATCTAAAAAACAGATATCACGAGATATACTTTATCTCATGTTGTAAGATACACATGCAACCTTATATGTGTGATATGATAAATGATATATCATATTCAAAAAATATATCTTATCTCAAATATGGAAACACCCACGTGTGGGATAAACTCCAACAACCACCTCATTCACATTTACACCACCCATTCTTTTATCGTTTTATTCATTTAAGCCATTTACCATGCATCCATTTCCAACCCTTCTCACTTATTTACCAGCCTATTTCATTTCATTTTAACATATCAATTTAGTTCATGGCTAACCAGACAACTAAAAAAACCACACCACACAACAAGTGGCCCAACAAACAACTGTCGACATAACACCATGTGTCTGCCATAGTCATCGCACCACATTGACCAAGTCATCTCACCACAAAACCACATGTCCGCCATCATCTTCACACCACATCGACACATATTATAAAGTTAATTTTAACATTAATTAAGTGAATATTCATAGAATAAATAGACATATCAAATTTATGAAATTATGTGTATTGAGTTTGATGCGTAGTGAAAAATAATTAATTGAGGCATAAATTAAAAGAATAATCAAATACGATTTGAAAAAGGAGTTCAATAATAACTTGATGTGAACTCTTAAATCTCATCCCCTCGAGTTGATAGGTTTTTCTATTACTGCCTCAATCTTTATGGTGACCAAGAAACTTGTCCCTCACAATTATGGTTGTGAGAACCCTCTTGAACTTCATCGATAGTCAAGGAACTCATCCTTCAATTTTGTGGTAGTGAGCACCTGTTGTGGAAGGAGATGAGAAGAAGAAGGTTTTCTTAGCCCAAAACTGTTACAAAGATGCTCTCTAATATTTCATATGGATTTGTTCAAATGAGATGAGAGAGATAGATTATGGAAGAATGGGTCCTAATATATTTATGAACAATTATAGTTGGCTCTAAAAAAATTAGATTGGAGATAATTCACTAGATCTTTGCTATTGGTGAAACTTTGATAAAGGATCAGATTTGTAATTGGAGTGTTGTTGGTAACTGGGATGTGTGTAATTATTTCAATACAACAAGGAGACCTATTTATAGGATCCAAATCTCTAGGAACCTTCTGGAATTATTTTGGTTTCATTGAAGTCATAGAAGGATGAATTTAATGAAAATTTGACCATAATAAATGTATTCTCATATTGCTTTCCTCGATTCCACCGACTACCCGACCATACACGTGAAACTCACTACTTTTGGAAATAATCCATCAGATAGTTACTACTGGCCAGTTTCTGGATGATGGCCTTCTAACATGATTAATTGATCCTAGATCTTTCATTGGCTGGTCAGTGCTCCACCACTAGCTGGTCGATGGACTTCTTATAGGAATGGCTATCCATATGACACTGAATACCCTATGGCCTACATCGACTAACCAGTTCTACCTATAGTTCTCCATTTTTCACTTTTTCCTTTCAAGATGCTTCCAAAGGCTTCAAAAGTTTCAAGAACTCTTTCCCCATGATTTCATTACATCAATCAAGACTTCAATAAGATATTTAATGTATCTTCATTAACTTCAAGAAGGATCCTTAAATGTCTTTGAATTACATCACTTGATCCATTAAAAAATGACTAAAAATATAAAAATTGAGACTAAAATTTACTCAAATTAAATCATTAGAAAGAAAAAAGAGTGTTTATTATCGTGAAAACACCACAAGAAAGAGATACAACTCAAATAATCTAAACAATCTTCCAGCTTCCACAATATATGTGTCTCTTGATCTCCAAACCTTAATTTATTTATTGGTCCTACTTAACACTGAGGTAAAAACCACTAATATACTAATTTTCATATAGTCAAAAAGTTAAACATGCTCCTCAAAAATTATGGGAAACTTAACATGATCGCTTTAACTTAGCATGACTTCTTTAGCTTGGCTACCAACCTGGTGACCCCTCAGTTTTACCAAAATTTCAAACCTTCAATGCTCTGTCATAACCCCATCAGAATATACAAACTTCCAATGATTATGGTGCTACTGGAGAGACCTTGTTTCCATTGTTTGCGCACTAAGATGATGCACCTTTTGTTGAACATTTTCTGATAAAGAGTTTTAGTTAACAAATATCTGGAGAACTGATATAGACTTCACCTCCCAACATAATTTTTAGTGTGTTTAAATGTAATATATAATCTAGTAAATAATGGTGGATGTGGTAATAGATAATATATATAATATTATATATACAAAACATTATAAAATATAAATTATAAATTATAAATGTTTTCTTCTTTATAAATAACATAAATAAATATAAAACAAAATTTGTTTGTCAACATACAAAAACATATAATCTATTACAACTCAATTTTGTTAAGTGGAAAACCTAGAACTATTGCGGTCATGAATAGGGTTTTTTCTAATAACCGAACGATGTAAAAATTCAATGTTCAGCATTGATGTTTTCTTATTTTTATTTATTTAGATTCTCTGACCCAAGAAAATGTTCCATGTGCTATATATATATATAGTTTCTTATTTTACTTGACATTTCAAAAATGATCTCCTGACCAAAAAACAATCTTGAGAATAAAGAAAGGGAAAGTGATACATGTTAAATAAAGCCATAGAAATAAGTGGCCTAATAAAACTTTTTCAAAAGGAAATCTAGAAAATTGTACATATACAAAAATCATAGGTACTTACAAGTTACAATTTTATTTTGATAGAAATAGAGAAAATAATTTTTATCTAATATTTATTTTCTTACCTTTTCTATGTTAAAGAATTTGATGTTGAATGACATGAGATTTAAAAAACTTAAATCACTCACATACATGGTGAATAAAATATGGATGATAACGGTCCATTTATAGAAGATCCGTGAACTTAATATTGACTAAAAAACTTGATTGAAATTTGTGGATGGTTGTATGTTAGGCATGGGAGTAAGCACAACTTTGAAAAGTTTGGGAGTAGGATGGGAAATTTTGTTGAAATCACAAACTCAACTACATGATCAAATTCAAGAGAAAAATAAAACATTCCAGCATCAATATATCTCATATATGACTCATTTTGTTGAATAATTGATGCAAATTTTTGAAGGGACTCTTAATACATGGAAATGTGTTTGTTATCAAGTATTTGTATTGTATTTATGCTTATGTTTTTTCCTTATGTTTAAAGGGATGTATTTAAACAATATCATTCATTGGATTATAGGGGAGATGTGAACCCATCAAAAAATACTACAATAGAAAATAAATCGACCAATTTATATAAATTTATGGCATAAAATTACCTAAAATCAAAAAAGAGAAATGATTGGACTAAAAACACAACTACCCTTCTTGAATCCCTCTATTAATCTTCCTTTTCTTTCCATCTTTATTTCCTTTTTCCTCTTATTTTTCTAAACTAACTGTGTCAGCTACTTGTTCTACCACACCATTTTTCCTCTTCTTGGTCGAATTCCTACACCTTTCCTTCTCTTACACTCAATTTTCTATGTTTAATCCCTGATGCGACTCTTCACCCCCTCACTTTCTTCTTCTAGATATTCTCCCATTCTGCTTCCAATCTCCCCCCATCTGCTTTCGCCTCTTCCTGGAACATGTCAATTCCAATATCGTCTACATTTTCCACTATCTCCTTCATATTCTTCTATTTCACACTCCCAACATCTCCTTCTACACCCCGTCATGATCTCTGCCATAACCCCAATCCTCTAAATCATGCCCCTCTTTTCTAGGGTTTCTAATGGATTCTAAATGAGGTTCACTGTGCTTGGGCATGGATCGAGAATTTCTGAGCACTCGATAAAACGTACGGATATCCTCAAAGTATTCTGAATCCCATTTGAGGAACGCTGACACTATCTGTGAGGCCTCGTTCTCCGAGGGCACAAACATTGAAAGAACCTTCACCACCTTCATGACCGATATAGGTTTGGAAGATGTCGTCGTCACTGATACAATCTTCACGTGTCTAGGGTTTCGAAGAACTCTGTGCGCTGGTGTTAGAAAATCAACAAGCATAAGGTAAAACGGTGGCGTGCATTAGGGTTTGTGAGAATAAGATTCAAACATGAGTTTGGGGAATTGATAACGGCAATTATGCTGTAAAGGAAGGATGAGAGAATCGTGCTAAAACTAAATGATGGTGAGATAAGATTCCAACACTGAGATGCTTGTAGATTGGGATTTCGATCGATGATCGCAACGTCAGAGAAGATTGATAGAAGAGGAAGCAGAGGGGGGAATTTGCATGCAGGGTTTTTTTTCTTTTTTAATTTAAGGTGGAAAAGTATTTTTTATTGTGGCATATGGGTGTGCATAGCACCAATTCAATTTGTGTTTTGGGATTTATCCTAAAATGCCAATTGAATTGTCGCTTTGGCCCCACCTACCCCCTATGCCCAGCCCCACCCCACCCCCTTATATATATAAATATATAAATATATAATTATATATTAATAATTATAAATAAATATAATAAATATATAATTATTATAACAAATATATATTAAATATATAAATATATAAATATATAAATATAAAAATAAATAAAATGAATATACAATTATAAATATAAAAAATATATAATTACTATAATAAATATTTATAATAAATATATAAATTACTATAATAAATATTTATAATAAATATATAATTACTATAATAAATATTTAAAAATACAATAAATATATAATTAAAATTCTTTAAATATATTTATAATTATGTAAATATTGATATATATATATATAATCCTTATTAAATTTATTTATAATTATATAATTATAAATCATATTTATAAATCAATATTTATAAAGTTATAAATAAACCTTATTTACTATATAAATTACTATAATAAATATTTTCAATAAATGTATAATTATAAATATTAATAATACATATATAATTATTATAATAAATATTTATAATAAATATATAAGTATAAATATTTATAATGAGTATATAATTTGTTATGAACCAACCCGGGTCGACCTTGAACCGGTCACTCGAGCCGATCCGCAGCAAGGCCCGAGAGGTGTTCCTGATCCTCTCAGGCTGGCGACAAGCACTAGGGCATCAATAGAGATGATGAGAATGATTTTACCCAAGATAAATAAAAAAATAAAAAAACAAAGGAAATAATAAAGAGCAGCACAAAATAAATAAACCAAACATACAAATAAACAAGAATTGAAGAAAATAAAACTAACCAAACTCGACGTCTGAACTAACTCTGTATGACCCCACGTGTCACTCTCTGACTCAACGATCAAACGTCACCCAAGGCGGATGCACCCAAGCTATAGCCTGCACAAGAACTAAAAACAGAAAAGAACTACAGGCATGGGTATTAAAACTCATTAGGTTATCCCAATATACTATTTCCCAATGCACTACCTTTAAAAATAAGAAACATCATTTCTAAGTTTGAACTACAATATATTAAAGTATGCATTTCTACAATTTTTTTTACTTAAAAAAAAGTAAAAAACATTGCACTTCATCATTTGAAAAACTAGAATTTAACCCTAAGTGTTTCCATGCTATTTCAAGGGGAATGTAATGATTTCATTTAAAAACCAAAACAAAAAAGTTTAAAACACATCTTCTTTTGAAAAACATTTTCATAGGAGTTAGGAAACCAAAATGTCACTTTTCATGAAAAACACCACACAAGGTTACCAAGGCAGATATATCAAGGGCAATGTAAATAGATATGCAAGTATCTCAGCAAAAGTTCAACAGTTAAAAATCACTAAACATAGATGAACCCAAGAGATCGAGAATAATTCAGATGACACTAATACCTACGACCCCATCTACAGTAGAATGCCACATACGATGAAATATAACGCTCCAAAATGCTCGACCATCCTCTCTCGGGAAGGCCGAGGGAAAATCCTATAGCAATGAACCCAAACACATTCTCCTACTATTTTCTACTAGTCAGTACCATAACCTACCAGTGCAGTACTCGTCTCAAACAATTCTCTCAATATGCCGAGTTCCAATGTCTCAGGTATGAAAGGGGGTGGTCCTTTAGATGCCTACGAGCATCAAATCACAACCAATATTTATAATAATAATCATAGTAGGCCACACCCCGAGTCTCCCCAAGGTCTACTCTCATGCCTTAAAATAAATAGATTACTAATGGTTCCCAACTGAGGAACCCACATAATGGAACCCGGGGATCCCATACCGAGGTCATCCCAACCATTCCAAGTTGGAATGGCATGATCAGAAACCATCATAGGTTTTTATAATAAGCACTACCCCTTATTTTCACAAAGTGGTCAAACACACCCTTAAACATTCCATAAAATTATTCATTACCAAAGATGAAAATCAATTTTTGAGGAGGTGCAAGACACACCATTTACCAAATAAAAGCATTTGAAAAACCCCTTCAAAAAATTTCCGACACACTTTCAAACAAAACCAACTTTTATGAAAATTCCAACTGAGCTATAATTCCTTGTCAAAAAACAAACCATTTTAAAAAAAACTGACTTCACACTTCACTTAGCTTAAAACATTTGAAACCTTTTCAAGCACCCCAAAATCCATTATTTCACAAGCAACACACTTATTATCAAATCCAAACCACTTTGGAAATCCATAAAAAGACCCCAAAACATAATTTTTCATGCTTCCAACACTTTAACAAATACAAACAAAACATTTTATATCTCTTTTAACACCTAAAAGCTAATCGGGCACCATTCTGAAGACCAAACATGTAATTCTTAGAAAATAATTTCAGTAGACACTCAAAAAGTCATAAAACACCCATTTTTCATGTCAAGAACTTATTTAAAATGATAAACCAGGTTCTAAAATTCACAAATCAGGTGAGGACCAAACGATACATTTAATATAAAAAAACAGTGTGCACAACTATAACTGGATGATACCATTTTCATAAAACCAGGCCAGAACTACCCATTTTTCAAACCAAGTGAATTAATTAAATGTTGCACAGTGAAAATTAACACCGAGATAAAGGGAGAACAAGAATAAATAGATGAAACTCAAATTATAAATCCAATCGCAATAGGTCCCTACATTTAGTGTTCTCTATTTCACAAAACATGGTAAAAAATCATCACACAAGCTTAAAATAATGCTTGCGCACAAAAACAATTTGAACCAGAGCTTGACATTAGCACATATTAATCATAGAAGGTGAGAAAATCATAAAATTGATTATTCTTAATTAAAAAAGGACTATCACATGGGAATCATACTTTGGAACTAAGGCGCGACGAAACAACACGCGTTCAGAGACACTTCATGCGGGTCTTAAAATCTCAAACCTACCCCAAACAACACTTAATTAACCAAAACCTCTAATCAAACCATGGTAAAAAAATATGAATCAAATGGAAATATAAAATGGAGTACAAAATAAATGGGTGAACAATGGTTTACCCATAGGATGGGAGTCGCGTACGTTGGAAGGAGGGGTCAGCTGGGGCTACGGCAAGGGAAACAGGAGGCTGGTCGGGGGAGAGGTGTTGCACTGCTGAATAAGGAGGACGATCGGCAGCTCAGTGCATGACGGGGAGGTGCCCGGGAGGTCAGGGAGGAGGCTGGTCGGTCGGGGAAAAAGGCGTTGGGAGTTAGGGGGTCCAAGGGGGGTTTTGGGGTGTGTTGTAAGGGAGGGAGGAGCCTAGGGGGTTCGGCCGGTGTTGGGAGCAAGGGAGGAGATGGCTGGATCGGTATAAGGGGAAGGCTGAGGAGGCGCCTAGGTACGCTGGGAAGGAGGGCCAAGGGGGTGAGCAGTGATTGTGCAAGATGAAAGAGGAGGGAGGATGCGCCACTAGAGAAGAATCCGACTGGGGGGGTCGGTGCTGGTGCACAGGAGGGTCTCGGGATGTTGTGACGGGAAACAGGGGCTGCGCCGGAGGTCACGTTCGGGTGCGCTGGAAGGGAGGGCGCACCAGCGGCGCTGTTGTGAATGGAGGGGGAGTGTTTGTTGTTGCACTGGGAGAGAACTGTGGGCCGAGGTGATGGGGAGGAGATTACTGGCATGCCGCACACAAGGGAGGCGGCGATGGAGGGCTCACGCTGCATGTAGGGGAAAAGAGGGAGAGAGAGGAGCCAACACCTAGGAACCCTAAAAAGAAAAATAAAATAAAAATAAAAACTAATCTAAAATAAAATAAAATGAAAACTAACTATAATTTTAATATAATAATAATAATAATAATGGTAATGAAAGGAATAATAATAATATCATGCTGGTAAAATTAAAAAATAATAAAATTATTTATTTCATTTTAATTATAATAAGATTAAAAAATTTAGTTTTCATCTAAAATAAAAATATTAAAATTCTTAATAACCATAAAAATTTTAAAAGACATAATAAATTAATATTTACTTATTCATTTTAATTCTTCAAAGACGAAAAGGCCACACAGTTTCTTGGGTGAAGCCGCGTGATATCGCGCTCCACCCATGCGTCCAACGACGTTGAACCCAAAATGCACACTTTTTAACATAAACTCATAAATTTCATCTGAAACTCACCCCAAACCCCAATAAAAATTATTTAGGTCCAAGAAATAATAAAATAAAATAAACACATAGGTCAGGGTTTGACATAATTACTATAATAAATATTTATAACTACATAAATATGGATTTATAAATATAGATTTATAAGTATATATTTATAATTATATAATTTTAAATATATTTGTAAATATAATTATTATTATATATTTATTATAAATATTTATACTTATATATTTATTTTAAATATTATAATTATATATTTATTATGAATATTTATAATAAAAATATATAATTATAAATATTTATAATTATATATTTATTATAAATATTTAAAATTATTTATTTATTATAAATATTTTTACATCTTTATGATAGTAATGATATATTTATTATAAAAATTTATACTTAGATATTTAAAAATAAATCATAATTAAATTAGTAATATAAAAAAATTTATAATAATGTTGTTATTAACAATCTATTATATGTTAAAAAATATTTCAAATTTATTTATAAATAAATATTTATAATAAATATATATTAAATGAGGTTTATTTATGACTATATAAAAATATATATATATAAATAGATTTATAATTATATAATTATAAATAAATTTAATAAGGATTATTTATATATATAAATAAATATTTATATAATTATAAATATATTTAAATAATTCTAATTATATATTTATTATATGTTTATTATATTTATAAATATTTATTATAGTAATTATACATTTTTTATAAATATTTATTATAGTAATTTATATATTAAAAAGGTTTATTTATAACTATATAAATAAATATTTCTTAAATAAATTATATATTTATTATAAATATTTATTATAATAATTATATATTAATTATAAATATCTCGTAAATATAATTATAATTATATATTTATTATAAATATTTATAATTATATATTTATTACAAATATTAATACATATTTATTTATGATAGTAGTGATATATTTATTAAAAATATTTGTACTTATATATTTAAAAATAAATCGTACTTAAATTAGAAATATAAAAAACATATTTTTTAATAATAATGATGTTATTAACAATTTATTATATGTTTAAAAATATTTCAAATTTATTCATAAATAAATATTTATAACTATATAAATATAGATTTATAATTATCTTTATTAATTATATATAAATATATTTATTTATAATTATTAATATATTTATAATTATATTTATCTATAATTGTAAATAAATATTTATATAAATAAATTTATATTTATAAATATTTATTTATAATATATTATATGTTTAAAAATATTTTAAATTTATTTATAAATATAATTATAAATAAATATAAATATATTTATAATTATATAAATATTAAAATATATTTATAATTTTATAATTCGTAGAAATCTATATTTTTATAATTATAAATATATATTTAAATGTTTATATAAATATATCAGATTTATAATTATATAATTATAATTTTTAATGTATATATATATATATATATATATTAATAATTATGTATATATATATATATTTATATTTATATTTATGTATATATATATAATTATGTATATATATATATTTATTTATTTATAATTATGTGTATATATATATTTATAATTATGTATATATATATATATATATTTATAATTATGTATATATTTATGTATATATTTATTTATAATTGTAAATATATGTATTTATATATAATTTATAATATATTTTAAATATATATATATTTATATTTATATTTATATAAATATATTAGATTTCAAATCATATAATTATAAATATATTTTTATAATTATATAATTTTAAATATATTATAATATTTATATAATTATAAATATATTTTAATAATTATATAATTATAAATATTTTTATTTTTATTTTTAATTATATTTATAGATATATTTATAATTATATAATTATAAATCTATATTTATAAAGTTATAAATATTTATTTATTTATAAAGAAAATGGTGAGGGTCGAGAGAATCTCTCTCTTCGAAAATGGCATCCAGGTTACTGGCTTGTGATGGATTCGGATTTGATCGATCATTTCAACCATACAAAGATCTTTCTTGGCCCTTCAAAGAAGGTAGATGGGGGCTCTGGTTTGAAGCGTGATTTGGTTTCATCTACAGAACTATCTATGGGGAAGCAGGTCCTCTTACACCCAGTGTCGGAAGTTCCTATCCGGGTGGATGAGCTACAGTCAAAGGGTTCTAATAGGCTCTTCTCTGATTCCTATGATGGTGAGTCCGCTTACAATAAGATGATCTCGTGGAATGGCATGCTAGCTATGGTTGAAGCAAACCCTAAGATCTTTCAAGATCGAATCACGATCTATAAAGACTCAATTATTGCCCGATTTAGCTCGCAAGGAAACCAGTCCTGGAAACTTGAAGATCTTAGGAGGCATCTCCAACAGATCTGGGGTTCCAGTGATTGAGATCTTGTGTCACTTTGTATGAATTTTTTCCATATTATTTTTCGCTCTAATGAGATGAAATTGAAGGCATAGAGTTATGACTTTGTTAATCTCAAGCCCAGGGTCCTGAGGTTTCAAAACTGGGACACCTGGTTTGATCCTTTCAAGGCTAAGAATATTGTTGCATAATTGTGGATTTATGTTAGAGGTTTGAACTAGGTATTTTTACATCCAATCATCCTATAGGATTTTGCACTGGCAGTAGTTACCCTTATTAAGCTTGATAAGGAGACTAGTTTGGTAATGTATGGTCATTTTGTACGCATTCTAATTGAATTAGACACATCTTTTCTTCTGGTTGAGATAGTCTATTTAATTGCTGGTGATTTTAAGTTCGAACTTGATATCGAATTTGATCATGTACATGAGTTTTGTTTTAACTGCTCAGGCATGTTAAGGATAATTGTAATCAGGTACTGTGCTGTTCTAATTGTAAAAGATATGGAAACTCTGTTGATAAGTGAAAATTCAAATTGAAGCATGATTATGCTCCTTCAATGCCTATGAACACTACTAGAAACATGAGTTATACCAATGGTTTCAAACCATTGGGAAAGGATTGAAAACCATTGGTATAAACTTTACCAATGGTTACTCAAACCGTTGGCTAGTTAACCATGGGGATAGACATATACAAACGGTTATAGTATAACCGTTGGTGTATGGATCTAGAATGGACATTATACCAATGGTTTCAGCTAACTGTTGGTATATATTTATACCAACGGTTGATACCCATTACAAATGATGGAATTTCAAATCTATTCCAACGATTTTAAAACCGCTGGAATAACCCTTCACCAAAGGTTTACATAAAACCATTGGTAAAGACTGATTACAGGTTCTATACCAATGGTTTACTAACCGTTGGTATATAGTTTTACCAACGGTTTTATGTAAACCATTGGTATAAAGTTACTTTTCACACATATACCAATAGTTTACAACCGTTGGTATAACCTTGCTGCAATTGCAGCAACAGGCTAGCCGACCTCCCCCCTGAAATCCCCTGTGCACCTGGGAATTTAGAATTCAATTCAGAACCCAATTACCCTATGCAACACAGAATTCAGAATTGAATTTTCAATTGAATACATAGAGAATGAATTATGTACTGAATTCTAAATTATGACTGAATAACACAAACAAAATGAATTATTAATTACATAAAAAATTATGAATTATGTAAAGTGTATTCAATTTAGAATTCATTACATATAGAATCTAATTATGTATAACACATATAAAATATGGAATACAAAATATGGGGGTGTCCAAGGGGGTGGGGGTGTCCACGGTGTGTGTGTGGGGGTGTCTAGGGGGTGGGGGGGTGTCCAAGGGGGTGGGGGTGTCCGGGGGTGGGGGACTGTCTAGGGGGTGGGGGTTGTCCAAGGGGGTGGGGGTGTCTTGGGGGGTGGGGGGGGGGCTGTACAAGGGGGTGAGGGTGTCTGGGGGGTGTCTAGTTGGGGTGTGGGGCTGTCCAAGGGGGGGTTGTCCAAGGGGTGGGGGCTGTCTAAGGGGGTGGGGGTGTCCAGGGGTGGGGGTGTCTGGGGGGGGGGGGGGTTCATGGGTTGGGGGGGTGTCCAGTGGGTGGGGGTGTCTGAGGGGGTGTCTGGGGGTGGGGTGTCCAAGGGGGTGGGGGTGTCCAGGGGTGTGTCTAGGGGGTGGGGTGTTCATGGGGCGGGCTATCCAAGGGGGTGGGGGTGTCCATGGGTGGGTGTGGGACTGTCCTGGGGGTGGGGGTGTTTAAGGTGGTGGGGGTGTTCGGGGGGAGGGTCTAAGGGGGTGAGGGTGTCTAGGGGGTGTGGGGGCTGTCTAAGGGGGTGGGGGTGTCCAGGGGGGTGGAGGGAGGGTCCAATGGGGTTGGGGGGCTGTCCAAGGGGGTGGGTGGGCGTGGGGGTTTCCGGGGGGTGGGGGTGGGGGTGTCTAGGGGTGGGGTGGGGGTTGTACAAGGGGGTGGGGTGTCCAAGGGGTGGGGCTGTCTAGGGGGGTGGGGGACTATCCAAGGGGGTGGGGGTGTCCAGGGGGTGGGGTGGTGTCCAGGGGGTGGTGGGGTATCGAGGGGGTGGGGGTGTCGAGGGGGGTGGGGGTCCATGGGGGGTGAGGGGTGTCCAGCAGGTGGGGGTATCTAGGGGGTGGGGTTGTCCAAGGGTAGGGGGTGTCCAGGGGTGGGGGTGTATGGGGTGTGTAGGGGGGTGGGGGTGGGGGGTGTCCAATGGGGGGGGGTTCCAAGGTGGTGGGGGGCTGTCTAGGGGGTGGGGGTGTCTGGGGGGGGTATCTAGGGGGTGGGGTGTCTAGGGGGTTGGGTGGGGGGTTGTCCAGGGGGGTGTCTAAGGGGGTGGGGTGTCCAGGTGGGGTAGGGGGCTGTGCAGTGAGGTGGGGTGGGGGTGTCCAAGGGTAGGGGTGCCTGGGGGTGGGGGCTATCTAGGGGGGTTTCCATGTTGGTGGGGTGTCTAGGGGGTTGGGGGAGGGGGTTGTCCAGGGGGTGGGGGGCTGTCCAAGGGAGTGAGGGTGTCTAGGGGAGGGTTGAATCAGTCACACATATATTTAGTCACAAAAAATCATCAAGTCAAGTTTTATTTTTTTATAGATAAAGAAATAAAGATAATGTGAACTACCTAATCACATATATATTTAGGCACAACAAATCACCAAACATCAAATGTCAGTAATATCATTAAAAAATGCAACGGATCAATCTATCCCTCATCACTATCACTATCATCACCATCATCATCAGCCTCATCCCCATCCTCATTGTCGTCTCCATCATCATCCCTTACCTCCTCAACGCCCTCCTCCTCACCCTCATAATTCGCCTCAGCCTCCTCCTCACCCTCCTCCTTCGCCTCGGACTCCTCCTTTCCCTCCTCCTCTGCCTCGGCATCCTCCTCACCATTGTCATTGCCAGGAATGACATAATCTCAACCACCATTATAAATTCCAACTGGTGCACCATATATAGAATGCATTAATGACATATATTCATCACAATATGTGCTGGCCTCTAATGGAAGTGTTGGACGTAAAACTTCCATCAATTTCATAAATGCAGTGTTTTCCCTAGCAGACTGTTCTTCCATTTCTGTGGCCCTTTTTTCAGCCTGTTCTATCTGTGCCTTAACCTGCTAGAACTTAGTGGCACTATAAATCACACCTGAGGAGGGTCAATACATCTTTGGGACTATCCTCTTCTGAGGTTGGCAGCGTACTTTGCCAGGGTGCTCATCTCCCAACACCTGAGGTAAGTGATCATTTGGCCCAAAATTGTTAGGTTCAAGGGCATTAAGGGCCTCTAAAGCATCATATTACAATTATAAATAGATTATTAAGTTACAAAATAGATATTAAAATTTTAAATCAACAAATTAAAACTTACAATTTGTTGCTGAGTCAGTTCGTCAACCACACTTCCATCTTTCTTCCTTCTACTCGAGCAAAACAATTTTTCTCAAGGCACACGTACTTCAATATTCAATGTTTGCCTCTATAATGACATTAAATGTAGGAAACCATAATTAAAAATAGGTTAAAAATAATTAATTTCATAACTAAAATCATATGAAAACTTTATCAATTGAATAAATTTTTTAGGAAACGATATAAAGAGCAAGTCGTAAAGAAAAATTATAAACAACTGTCATACCTACTTCCTCTCATGATCTGACATCGTAGTACATCCCAATGTGTGGAGGTATTTTTTAGAATCAATGTTTTTTTTATTTCTTCTAGATGATTCCTAAATAAAATTCAATAATAAAAAAGATAGTATTAATGAAAAACATGAAAATTTTCATTTAAATGCCTCAAATGTGATTAATACCTTAAAATGGATAGTTGTCCAATGAGTAATCATCTGCCGATATTGTTATATCATACAATAATACATGACAGGTACCGCCTCTAACTTGGTGCCAACTCTAGCATGATATCCAATATATAATCCATGCTTATAGGCTTTCCAAAGCTCACCTAAATCCTTTAGACGTGATGTCCATACACCCTCACCATCGGGAAAATTAAACTGAAGTTGAAACCAAAATATTAATTCATATAAATAAAATAATAATATATTGCATTAAATAAAACAAATTTTTTTACTCATATCTCTACCCAAGAATTATCCTTAACTTCATTTGGAAACTGTTTCCATGAGAGCGGGTTGATAGGAATGGTTTCGAAGTATTTGGCAAGCGTTGCCAAAAAACTCCAACATTACTGCCCTGTTTTTTCAATCATTTGATTGTCTTAATTATAGTCCACCATCAACTGTGTGCGGTAGTTCCACACCACACACATGCGTGTATGCCCCCTCCCCACCTCCTATCAGTAGATATATCTATTATGAAAGAAAAACATATATTTTATCAATACATGTTATAATGAAAATAAATAATGGTATAATTTTTTTTAGGGTTCTATAAATATACCCGTAAAAGTATGCTCAATGGGCGTCGTTGGATCCGAAAAAACTGAAGGAACACCCTGTACAGGTGGAGTGGGTCCCAGTGTATGCTCTGAAAATATATACTATGGCAGAGAAGGAGTTGAAGAAGATGGGATATAGAAGCTTTGAGAGAAGGAAGTAGAAGTAAAAGAAGATGACATAGATGGCTGGCCGAATGCTGGATGGGGAGTGGGAATCATCATCAGATATGGTAAAGATGGGTGAGGAGACTCAAATGTAAAGGGTGGTGAAAACATGGGAGGCATAAATATCCCGTGTGTCCCTAATGACACACCAGGATCAGAATGTGGGATAGATGGTATGTCAGTGGGAGGGACATGGTCTAATCGGGTACGCCGACCAGATCGCCTAGCTCTCGTACCACCACCCCTCGTACCACCAGCCTAAGTATTGGGATTACTGCTAGGCTGCTCATCAAATAATTGTCACCTAAGAGGTGGATCCTACAAAATTTTTTAAAACAAAATTAATCACATGAAATTATATATTATTTAAATATATATATTTGAAATAAAATACTCACTATATGAACTAGTGGTGGAACGTCCATCTCAGCCATGCGATGATTATTTTCCATCATCTTTTTCCATCGCCTCTCTTCAATTGGTTGCATTTCATGCATTTGAAAACAAATATGGAAGTAATTATAAAAGGATAACCAATGTGTAACCCAAAATATAAAATATATGAGAGGGAATATGGGGATTCATGGATAATTTAACTATCTATTGTTTTAGCTGATCTTGAATGGATATATAATGAATTCAATAAATCATACAAGATGTAATAAATAAATTTAATTTTGATTAGGATGGTTATTTACTAAGTTTCACCAGTCTATTAAAATCATGGAACATTGATTATGAGGCTTTATTTCATTCAACAACTAAGAGAGAGAGCATACTGAATTATGCCTCTAGAAAATTTATCAAGGTATATATTATGAATGATTAAACCCTTAAGATATTTTTAAATGATGATATAAACATATGAACAAGGATAAGATATCTACCAAATTCATAAGGGGTAAAGCACTTGTTGAAATTAATGAAAAATTTAATTTCTTTAGCCCAAGTAAATGGTGCAGGTTTCTATACATGTTTTGCAGAAGAAGACAAACCATCATGTTCATTATTTAGTGAAATGTTAAAGGGAGGTCTTAGAGTTATACTAATTTTATACATGTTAAATAAAGCATTGAAATGTTCACCAAGTTAGAAACGTTGGTTTGTAGGTTTGAATACAGTTTAATTCCAAATTAGAAAGTGAAATTCAAATAAAATTGTAACCAATAAATATTGAAAATTCACATAAAATTCAAGTCAGATACAACATATTTGTAATCAATATTAAATCAATTTGAATAGTACTAACCTTAACAACCATGTCGAGCTAAACCAAAATAATTCAGAACATGGATGGATGATTCTATATATTTCCCACCACAACTTCAGGTTCACAGTAAAATATGAAAATTAAGCTATTGGAGTCATCAAATGTAATAAATGGATCATTTACAATGGAAGTAGGGATGGTTTCAACTCCATCATCACAATCATAAAAAATATTTCTTGGAATTACTTCAATAATGACACCAAATTCAGGTCGAAGATGGTCTTTGACATAAAAAAATGTTTTTCCATTAATGCCAATACATATGGTTCATCGATTGCAAGAGTACGAGTCGTATCAATTACTAGAAATCCATAACAATCAATAAATGTGCCCTGCCTCATCATCAAATCAAACCACTGGAATTTCATCATCGTGACACGTCTATAAGAGTAATAATCCAATATTGTTATTTTTTCAACGACTCCATAATAACCTACATTTTCAAATTGCAGTCTATTATCTGATGCACTGGCATACCAGAATGTTATGGTAGTAACTATAATACCATTATGTTGTGTTCTCATGTTCTTTTCTCATTCAGTGATAATAAATATGTACCAATTGATAATAATTTATTTACAGTTACGAACCATAGTATTAGGACCAAAAGCCAAAGCTCTTATTTCCTCAGAGATAGAGTCAGCAGACAAAATCAATACCTAAAATATAAATGAATATTAAACTTAATTAAATATTTATTTAATTATTTTAAATATCAATATTTTTACCTTTAATTTTAACCAAGAAAAAAACTCTTTACTATGAAAAGTTTCCCTCCTTATCAAAGATAAAGAATGATGCTTTCTATCTATCATTGCTTTATGTTCCCTGTAAATAAAAATAAAAATAGTTTAACAGATATATATGTAAGATATACATATTCAATTTACTTACCTAATGTAGTCATTGAAAAAATCACAGTTGAACAAAACTATACGATGTGCCATCTCCCGCTCTTCAAGGCTTAATGTCATTAATGTATATGATCCAGGAATTCCTCCTATTTGAGGAAGTGATGGAAAACTGGGTTCAATTTTCTCATATTGTTCTTCTTCATTTCTTATTGGTTTGTTCATTCTTTTAGTAAGATTAGATAAAGATATAGAGTATAAATCCATACATTCTTGATCCAAGTAACCGTTCACGATAGAACCTTCAGGATGATTCCTGTTTCAGACATAAGACTTTAATATGTACATATTTATTTTAGTTGGATACATCCAATGAAAATAAATAGGTCCTCCAAGAAGTATTTCAGTTGGAATATGGACAGTTAGATGCAACATTCACTTGAAAAATGATAGAGGAAATATTTTCTCTAACTCACACAAAATTAATGGGGCATCTGTCAACATTTTTTGTAAGAAAGACTTGGACAACTTCTTAGCATAAATATCTCTAAACAAATGGCACAACCAAAAAAAGCCACCCTTAAATTACTAGACAAAATATGACATATTTCTATTGGAATCAACTCATGCAGAAGGATGTGATAATCACGAGTCTTCAAATATTTTAGCTTCAACTCTCTTATGTTGACCCATTTAGATGTGTTTCTTGAATAGTCATCAGGAACTTTAATAGTCTATGTACTTCCAGATTTTTTTTGTAGGTGTCATCACATAAGAAGCACATGGAACTTTCCATTTATTTTCACTGATATGTACAAGATTCAATTCTGGTCTGATTCCCCAATCCACCAAGTCACGCTAAGATCATAAATCATCTTTTTTCTTTCCCTTAACATTTAGAAGAATCTAAAGCAATATTTCACATATATTCTTTTTAATGTGAATTATGTCTAACCAATGACATAACAAATTGGTTGACCAATATAGAAAATCAAAGAAGACACTCATCTTCTTCCAATTGTAACAAGTTTCTGTGGAAACATTCTTTCTCTTTCCAGATTTCATTTGACCTTTCCTGAATGAAAAACTGAAATCTTTCAATTTATTAAGAACATCAATTCCATACATATGTTGAGGCAGATCATCGGTCTCCATGGTATTTTCAAATCTTTGAAAATTATTTATATATGGATGATCCATTGGAAATAATCATTGATGTCCCATAAAACTGAAACTATAGTGATGTTTTAGTCTTATGGATCATGTATTCTTTATAAAAACCAGACTTTATAGTTTTCCCTTCGTTATCTATCCATAAATCATTGCATAAGCAGGAAAATCATTGATCGTCCACATAAGTACAACACGCATATGAAATATGTCTTTCAAACATGCATCATATGTGCCGACACCCACATACCAAATAAGTTTTAAATATTTTATTAAAGGTTTCATGTTTACATATATATCATTGTCAGAATCAGAAGGGCCAGATATGAGTATAATCATCAAAGTGAAAGGTTTTTTTATACACAACCATGGGGAAAGGTTATAAATGTGTATAAAAACTAGCCATGTGTTGTGTGAAGTAAGAATATTCCCAAATGGATTAAAATCGTCACATGAAATACCCAACCTTACATTACACATTTCAGTTGAAAAATCAGGATATCAAGCATCAAATCTCTACCATGAAAATCCATCTGTAGGGTGAACCAAATTATCATTATTCTTCTTTCTCTCAGTATCATTCCATCACATTTTTATTGATATTTCATCAGACATAAAAAGATTCTGGAGTCTGGGGATTAATGTAAAGTTTCAAATTACTTTATGTGTCACACGAGATGGTTTTCCATCAGATTTTGGCTTCTAGAGGGATGTACCACATTTTATAAAATCATTTTTTTTAGCAGTTTCCTCCTATAATAAACTAAAATATTTTGGGAAAGCATGATTTTTGTTTCTTAAAAATTCAAGTTCCTCAACTAAATTCCATGCCATATAGTGGTTTAAGGGAATATCTGCATCATCTGTAAGTAAGTCCTTCAAGAATGTAATAATGTAATTAATGGTAGTATTATAAATCCCATACATAGTTTTCCCATGAAATAATCGAATTGAAAATTATAGCTTTTTCATTTTACCGCATTGTTGAAATACTGGAGTCGTGGCAGTATCATTCAATTTTTTCACCCTGACAATATCATCATTTTCATTAGATGAATCATGTGTGCTCATATCAAAGTATTCTCGGGTCAGAATACTTTATTTTTCATGATGAAGAATAAATAGAATCTGGTCATATAACAAATTCTCTAATCCAGTCCTCTCATTTGGATCATCAGCAATTTGAGATTTCATTTTCTCCCCATTTTGATACCACACATAGTAGTTTTATTGAAAACCATATTTTTTTAGGTGGTAGATGACTTCTTTACACCTCACCCAAGGTATTCCAACACAATTGTAACATGGGAAGTGTATGTGACCACTATCTGAAGCATTATGAAATGAAAAATCTAAAAATATCTCCAAATTGTTTTGAAAATTGCTTGAGATTCTATCGGTTTCATACATCAAACTTCTATCCATTCTGTAAAAAAAATTTATTACAATTCATTTCATCAAAAGAAATTCAATAATATTAAAGTTTAATCAAAAATATATTTAAGTAAATGAGAATTGTTCACTTTATATGAAACCATAACCAATACACTACTCTATATGAGAATCATAATATAAAAGACAACAAAATACTATATTTATAACAAAATACTATAAATTAATATAAATCCATGATATTGACTTAAATTATAAATATAATACCATGACAGTTGTGCATATTGAGAGAAAATATATAATCTATAGGAGAATTTTGAGATTCCTATACATCTTGTGTCAAAGAGAATGAGAGATTTTGAATCCATGAGCCTTTGAACGAGAAGAATCCCATTATTCTTAATTATTCAATGAACTATGTAATAAATTGATCACGTGATATTTGGAGAGTGTTTTGAGACCCAAAAAAATGTTCAAGGAAGGTTTTGAATATCTTTTAAGAACTATACATGAGTGTACAAGATCATGTACACTTGTGGAGGAGAATTATTCAAGAGTTGAGTAAATTTTAGATCGAAGAAATTTTATATTTTAGTCGATTATTTAAGTGATATTCATAACATCTATTCTGAATAAATAGGAAATATAATATGAAAATGATGGTAAAAAGTTCCTCAGGGACTGAAACATCATGGTCATACATGTGGATCATGATCTAAGAAAGATTAAATGTAACTAAGAGAAGTTTGATGTCATAATATGAAGGATCCATGGGGAAAATAAGCATGATTCCATGTACATGGATATTTTTAATGATGAGATTGAAATTTATTTTCCAAATGGGATAATATACCCCCATTCTAGATATATATAAAGAAAGGGGTTTCTAGTTTATGTAGTGAACTATTCCTGGGTTGATACCTTATTATTAAAACAATGTGAAGATATACTAACTCAGTTATGTGTGCCTAAATTTGAGGTGAAATGTGTTTTGGAATTTTTATCATTTATCATATACAAGAGGACACCATGGACCTGATAGAACATTGTTCAAGATATTAAAAAGTGAATTTTTTTAATCAAAGATGCATAATGTGTAAAGAGAGTTTTTTAAATAAGTTATTGATGCCAAAAAATGGAAATATTTTGGAAAGTTAGGAGATTTCATAACACCCAATACCTAAAGTCGAAGTATTCATTGTGTGGGGGTGTCCAGGGGGGAGGCTCCAAGGGGGTGGGGGTGTCTGGGGGGGGATGTCCTGGGGTGGGGGTGTCCAGGGGGTGGGGTGGTGTCCGGGGGGGCTTTCCAAGGGGGTGGGGGTGTCCAGGGGGTGGGGGTGTCCAGGGGTTGGGGTGGTGTCCAGGGGGTGTGGGGGTTTTCCAAGCAGGTGGGGTGTCTAGGGGGTGGGGTGGTGTTCGGGGGGGGGGGGGGGGTTGTCCAAGGTGGTGGGGGTGTTCGGGGGGTGGGGGATATCTAGGGGGTGGGGGATTTCCAAGGGGTGGGGGTGTCCAAGGGGGTGTCAAGGGGTGGGGGGGATGTCCATGGGGGTGGGGGTGTCTAAGGGGGTGGGGTGGGGGGAGTGTCCAGGGAGTGGGGTGGTGTCTGGGGGGGTTATAGTGGGGTGGGGGGCTATCCATGGGGGTGGGGGTTGTCCATCTGAGTGGGGGGTGTCCAGGGGGTGGGGTTGTCTAGGTGTGTGGGGGGGGTGTCCAGGGGGTGGGGGTGTCCAAGGGGGTGGGGTGTCTAGGGGGTGGGGGTGTCCAGGGGGTGGGGGTGTCTAGGGGGTGGGGGGCTATACATGGGGGTTGAGGGGTGTCTGGGGGGGTGTCCAGGGGGTGGGGGTGTCCAAGGGGGTGGGCGTGTCCAGGGGGTAGGGGGTGTGTCGGGGGGTGGGGTGTCCAAGGTGGTGGGGGGGGGGGTGTGCAAGGTGGTGGGGGTGTCCAAGGGGTTTCTAGGGTGGTGGGGGGGTGCTATCTAGGGGGTGTCCAGGGGGTGGGGGTGGGGTGGGGGGTTTTCATGGGAGGAAATATCCATATAATACCTTGAAAATTACCTATACCGAATACAACCAACATCAAAATTCCAATCCATCACCCAACCAACAGCCAATTCATCCTCAATATCACTACCCTTCCCATTTTTCCTTGAAAAAAAACTATAAATACAAAATCCAAATCCAATTTTCAACTAAACTAAATTCCATGGAAACTACCATATCACCCCACTAAAAATGGAAAAACACCTACACCACTACCCCAACTATACCCAATCCCTTCACATGGACCATCCTTATAACCCTTACCCACCTAGAGACAATATGACTAAAAAAATCCTTTACCATCTTTGAGTGGGGATACATCTCACCAGCACCTCCATTAGTTCATACAGTTTACTAACTCTACACTGAAGGAGTGGTTATGAAGACTTAAAATAAAGGTGATGCACACAATCATGACACTTGAAGTGTAAAACAAAAAAAATCAAAGTGCACTTATTGTGTATACCATTCCATAGACCGCACAGAACTCTAGTATAGGCCAAATCAAAATATAAAACAAAATATATATATATATATATAACATTAAAACTAAGGTAGAACTTATATATTTGAAGTTTAGAACTAAAAAATTTCTTGATTGAAGACGGATCTATTGGGTGGAAGGAGTTCCGTAGTATAGGGTAAAGAGATAACTTCAGGATAGCTTCTGTTTAGGGTTACAATCACGCAGATGGGGAAACTGGATATGTTGTGTATTTGGGGGAAAACTTTCCCAATGGTTTTAAAAAACCATTGGGAAATATAATCTTTACCAAAAGTTTTAAAAAATTGTTGGTATACATTAGAAAAATGAAATCTTTCCCAATGGTTTACTCAAATCATTGGGAAAGGTTGATTCTAAAAATAGTATACCAATATTTTGTTCAAACCGTTGGGAAAGGTTGATGTAAAAATAGTATACCAACAGTTTCTTCAAACCATTGGAATAAAAGCATTGGGAAAGACTCCATTTACACTAGTGTAATGAGAAAAATTCTATCTCTAATGGTGTGCTGGAGGGTTTACCTCTACCCACCATGGGGAGTTGAGACCAACTAATGGGGGATTTGTCTCCTTTGTTGATGTGGTGACTAGAAAGGGAAACTCTGGTGGTGATGGTGATTGTGGTGGGGGTGTGTGGCCTGGTCCTCTAGGTGCTTTCACTCTCCTCACTCAAACTATTTCTGAGCCTCATGGCCAGACCTATAAATGGGGCGATTCTTTTCATGATAGTGACATTGAATTGGATATGACTGTTCTATTAGAGGAAAAATTTCTTTTTAAAGGGAAGCTTGGTAGTGGTGGAACTTCTATTGGTCATTTTGTGAAATTTTATCCTCATAAGGGAGTGTTGGATGTTGATTCACATGATGGAACATGGGTTGTGTCTACCTCCACTCCTCAGGAGCATGTGGTAGTGCATTCCCCTATTGTGCCTTGTGATGATTCTGCCTCTACTGTGCAGGCCTTGAATGTGTTTTCTACACTTGAATTTACCTCTGTTTTTACAACAGCTTCACCAACACAATTAAATTTGGATTTTGTTTCTCAGAGTCCTGTGCAGGGCCTGTGGCTTGCACAAGCCTCTTCCATTGAGGTTGTAGCACTTGTTTCATCTGTTGTTGGGGATCTTGTGCAAGCCTTGATGCTAGAACATACTCATTAAAATGATTCTACAGTTCCTGTGCAATTGCCTTTTATTTCTTTGAGGAGTTTTGTGTGGGCCTTTCTACCTACACATGATTCTACCACTACTCTTCCAGCACCTGTGTAGGATTATTTGCCCGCGGCCTCCAATAATGCTGCTATGAAGCATAACTTCTTCACCATGTTGGAGGATATAAACTCTCTAGATTTCAATGATTTATACAGGGAGAGATAGGAATGGAAAGGTAAAAAATCATCATCTTCAGTGATTAATATCTTTACCTTCAAGCAGGTTGGCTCCATATAGACGCAGATAGGGTAACCCTCATTTGTGGGAATTATGAAGGATGTGAAATGTGTCGAAGGTGATAAAGGATGTGTTTTTACTCTCGGCTCCATGGATATGCAGACAGGGAAAAAATCATCTGAGGGAATTCTAGAGGATGTGAAATGCATTGAAGGTGATAAAGGAGTTGTTTCTGCTATTGGGACTCAGATGGATGATCAAATTTAGATTGCTGATGTGGTTGGTGAACCGGTGGACTCTGATGGCCAAGATGGTGTGTGACAGACTCTAAAATATTGGCAAAGGGGAAGACATCCAAGAGGTCGCGGAGGGTTTCATGGATGGCATCGTAGGGAAAAGTGAGTTATTTTGTTTTTTGTATTTTTTGTTGGTGGTGTGTATCCACTATTACCTTGAACCTACCTTGTGCACTTGTTACTTTCTTTTTATAATAATTTTTAGGGGCCATGGATCATCTCTATGGTCTGCTCTGTTCTGCTATATTTATTTATAAATAAATTTAGATTTTTTTAAACATATAATAAATTATAAATAAATATTTATAAATAAAAAAATTATTCATATAAATATTTATTTACAATTATACCCAGAACGACACAACCATGGATTCAGAAACCTTTTATTTACAATTATAAATAAATATAATTATAATTATATAAATAATTATAAATATATATAAATATATATAATTATAAATATATGTTTATAATAAATTTATTATATTTATATATTCATATATATAAATTTAATAAATTTAATAAATATATTTATTATATTTATAATTATATATTTTTATATTTATTTAAAATTAAATTTATAAATAAATATTTACACAAAAAATGTCAAGTTAGAAGCTAAAGCTCCTGACCATTTATTAAAATTAAAGAAAAATAATGCATACAAGGGAAGAAGAGATGGGGTCAAACACAGGTACATGCCCTCATCCAAAAAGGAAACAACGTGTCAAAAATCACCATAATCATGATCATACTCATGACTAGGATCTCCAACATCATCAGAAGACTCCCACTCGGATTGGTAGTTATTTTGATTAAAGAGCGCAATATACTTCTCCCTAAGCCTCTCCTACTCCGGGGTGAGCTGAGTCCTAGAAGACACACCTCGACCACACCCTCATGCATCCTCCCTTCCACGTCCTCAACCACGGTTCTTTGAAAGACGACCTCGCCTCCAAGTATTAGGTTGTTTCCAAGTTTCTTCTATCTCTTCCCTTCCCAATCTAGCCATCTACTCCTTAAGAGTCAAAGTGTCCCCAGAGGGTACAACAACATCACTGCGACCGGAAAAAATAGGCATCACCTGCACTGGATCATTCACATCCACCATACCCATACCCAATAAAGGGGGTTGTTCAACATTCACCGCCATCTTCTTAAGAGGAAGATGAGATAATTTTTCCTTACCCTTCTTGGAAGAAGTAGTCAAATCTTGTTCTTGAAATATTTACCTATCCACTTCAGTTTGGATGTCATTTTCAATCTTCACCATAACATCATAATCATAAGAGGGCACCACTGGAATAGGAGCATCCCCATCATCAGTCTGTTTCTCCTTTCCGTTCATAACCATCTCAACCCATGAGACCATGGAACCACCATCAGGAGAAGAGCCATGTTTGACCACATCAATAAAAGAGATATTCTCAGAAACATGTTCTTCCACGTGACCACTCGAATTGGGGTCTGTCAAAGGGGAAGGGTTGATCACCACCCCTCCCCCCTCTAGTTTAGAGTTGGGCTTCTTTTTTAAAAATTCAATAGAGTGCCCTTTCATACCACAACAACTGCAAACCATCCTTCTTCGACACTTATCATAAGCGTGTCCTAAATTGTTGCATCCTTTACAAAACTCCGGAGATTCTTCATAATAAATTAAGATATCAAATCTGTTTCCATCCGCTATCAACACAATGGACTTAACTAAAGGGGAGTTGAGATCAACTTCAACCAGTATCCTAGCAAAGCGACCATACCTTACTTTCTCAGTTTCTTTATCCATTCTGATGGGAACACCAACAACTAATGCAATTTCCCAAAGTATTTGAGGGTGTCAAAGGAACAAATTAAAACCACGAACATGTATCCAAACTTGAGTGATTGAATTCTTGACATTTAATGGATCAAAAAACGGATCCTAGTCTTGGTGTCTGAGGATCCTGGGGTTAAGATTAATGAAACCATATCCCCATGATTTGGATTTCAATAGATTTGATGCAAAAACAATGTGAAAATAACCTCTATCTAGGGAGGCCATTTTCTAATCATCAAAGCCCCAATATTCAATAAGTCACTTCCTAAGCACAACCAGATTCCAAAAATCCTTCCCTGGTAAAGAAAGATGAGCAATAATTGAATGCTTACACTAATTGATTCATTCTGAAAAAATACTAGATGTAGCTTCAACAAATGTGGTATACGAATATTGATTTATATAAATATTGATTTATAATGAAGTATATAAATATTTATACACTTTTATAATTATATATATATATATTTATTTAAAAAATATATACATATTTATATATTAACAATTATAAATAAATATAATTTTAAATATATATTTACAATTATAAATAAATATAACTATAAATATATACATATTTATAAATATATATATATATATAGATTTTTATATATATTTATATTCTATAATTATAAATATTTATTTATAGAGATAGATTTGTAATTGTATTTATTATTTATATATTTATTGTATTTATGATTATATATTTATTATATTTATGATTATATATTTATTATATATATATATATGTATTTATTAAATATATATTTATAAATATAAATTTATTTATATAAATATAAATTTAAAATTATAAATAAATATAATTATATATTTTAAATTTATTAATTTATATATAATTATATAAATATAAATAAACTTTATATTTTAAATTTAATAATGGTTTTTTATATAAAAAACTTTATATAAATTTATAAATTTACCTAAATAATTATATAAATGGTTTTTAAATTATTTTATTATATAATTAAATAAGGTTTATTTATAATTATATAAAAATAGATTTATAATCATATAATTAAAAATAAATTTATAAATATAATTATAAATAATTTTACATTTTTAAATACATTTTTATAAATATATTTTTAAAATTGTAATTATTTATTTTTAAATGTAATTATAAATATATATATTTATATATTATTATTAATCTATATATATTATGGTGGGAGAGGGTTGGGTGTAAATAGGGAAAAGTACCACTTCAAGTGGCGTTGGACTACCCCTCTTTCCCAAATAAAAAAACCCTACCCCCTTAAATTAAAAAAATGAAAAAACACCCACAAGAAAAAAATGTCAGAAGTGGAGACACCGAGGGGGTGTGAAAGAGCAGACAGATTGGTGGAGTAATTATTATTTTTTAAAGACAACCAAATACGAGTTTAAAAATAATGTAATTGTATTAAAAAAAATACCAAAATAATGCCTAATTCATGAAGTCGCAGCCCATGACTGGGCCTTCACGTCTGTTTTAAAAAGATATATGATATTCTTTAAATTATAACAAATTTAAATTAAATGATTTTAATTTAAATATTTTAAAATATTCAAGTTATTTATTTTAAATATTTTAATTATCTATTTTAATTTTTTACTCAATCCATTGATTTTAAATATTCATGGTATTTATATTAGTTTTTTATTAAAATATTTATTTTCAATGTTCATGTTAGTTATCTTAAAATAAAAAAACTTTGATATTTTAAAATAAATAAGTTGAATAATTTTTTTAAATAAATTAAATACATAACTTGAACAAAAAATTGAATACTTTATTCGAGTTAATTATTTTTAAAAGATTGAAACATTTTGAATGTTTTAAAATTAATAAATAACTTGAATATTTTAAAATAAATAAATTGAATAAAAATATTAAATTACATGAATATTTAAAAAATTAAATAAATAACTTTAATAAAAATTAAATTGTTTGAATATCTTATTAAATTTATTTTTTTTAAATGAAAATAATTTTAATATTTTAAAATAAATAAATAGCTTGAATATTTAAAAAAACTTGAATGTTTTAAAATAAATAAGTTGAAGAAAGAAATTAAATTGCATGAATGTTTTAAAAAATTAAATAAATAACTTGAATACAAAGATTAAACAATGTGGATATTTTAAAAAAATTAAATAAATAACTGTAATAAAAAAATAAATAATTTTATATATTTTATTAAAGTTATTTATTTTAAAAAATTTAAAATAATTGGAATATTTTAAAATAAATAAATAACTTGAATATTTTGACATAACAATGGTCTTTCACTAGTAAATTTTTTTTACTAGAACCACAAAAAAGTAAGCGTGTTTTGGTTTTTTTCTACAAACATTAAAAAGGAAGGGTTTAAACCAAACCCATTCAAAGATTCCAAGGGAATGAGACATAGAGATGCCATTGTGTATTATTGTTGAACTCATTTATCAATGTATCGTGGTTTGTCTTTCAACTTCTACTGCACTTTAATTCTTTTAAATTTAGTTATCTATTTAATTATTTTAATTCCATCAAATTTAATTTATTTTCTAAAAAGTTTTTAAAATTCAATTCACCCCACCTCTTTTATCTTTATTTGGACCAACAAGCACAGTCTAGGGTGGCACCTTCATGCATCATACATACACAAATGTGTGATCTTAGACTACATCTTTGTATGTGTGTGTTTTACCACATGCTCTATTCCTCGACTACATTATTTTGGTAAATAATACGAAATTTTTTTTTGGTAAATTTGTTATAAAAAACATTATTTTTAAAAATGACTCCTTAAATAACACCTTGAAACCTCGATCTAGACCATGCCTAATCAGATTTTTTTAACTTTTATTTTTTATTTTTTTATATTATATACATATATATATATATATATTACAAATATTTAAGTGGTATTTAAGTATTTTGATATCCTGTGTTATTTTAATTAAATTATTATGAAAATATTACTTAAATCTCATACAAATTTCCCTTTTATAAAGAAATGATCTTTAACATCCTTTCATGTTTTTTGATATACGATTCAAGTCACTCTTTTCCAACATTGGAATATTAATATAATATTTTTTAATAATTAATATTAACATGTTATTAATAATTAATGATACAGTAAATAATATAATTAATAATAATAATGCAATTAATAGAAATTAATTTATTTTAGGTAGAGGAAATTTAAAACCGCAAACACACACATGCTCAATCACCTCGATGGGTCAAACTTCATCTTTCCCCACAAGTGTCATGAATATCTCCCTCTAAAGACACTATAATAAAGGAAAATATATAATGACCCCCGAATCTCACCACTAGTAGGTTTTGAGTTGACGACTAGCACCAAAGGTATAAAAAAATCTCATAAACAATCAACAAACAATTATAGCAGATAATATAAAAGCAAACTCAAAACCATCTCATAATGCATGATAAAAATAAACCAAGACAATAAATGTAACTCCCCGACCCCAGTTACCCAGAGTCAGTGCATTATTTTTATACATTGGCATGATTAAAAGGAATCAAGTCCCGAAGGATCGATCAGTTTAGCATTCTTGGAAAATAGATTATATACATGAATGTTACATTACACTTTAAGACATACAAAACAACATAAATAATCCTTTATGAACACCATTATTCCCTTGGCTTAACCCTGCATATCAATCACAATACACTTTTTGGAATCTTGGGAAAAATAAAACATAGAAAGGGGTGAGCTCAAACACTCAGTAAGGGTAAGCAATACAACGGAAACATTCATAAATAAGAATAAACATTTAAGGCAATGTATAACTAAAAAAAAGCCTTTTAAACTTGAACTTCAGCATAATATAGAAAAAATAAAATGAAATAATGCAATTTACTTATTCACATGGATATTCTACTAGTCGAATAATCACATGCAATATCACTAACCACTTTCATAATGATGGAATGCATAATGCCAGACTATCATAACCACATAGTCAAGGCCTTGTGCCAAGACTACAAATAAGATTTTTTCAAAGCCCTGTGCCAAGACACTAGTTTGTCTCATGAGACCTACCGATGCATCGAGGAGCTATAGCGGGTTCCACCCGTCAGTTACTAAGTCCAATGCATTCCTCATATGAAAAGGTTTAAACATAACATAAACATTCATATTAAAACTATCATACGAGATGTAGATACTTTATCTATAAACAATGAATGGTGTAAAAATAACACATCCATAGTCAAACATATCACAAAACCCTCAATAAAATATTGAAGTTTTGTATCATAATAAATCAACTTCAAATAAGCTTAAAATCCATCAAAGGATGTTGACATAGATGAAAATGTTTTGTAAAACTCTTTGAGAGAAATATCTATTTTTCATGAAAACATTTAAAAGTTACACAATTTAGAAAGGAAGACTTTTAAAGACATTTTTGAATAAAAGTGTCCCATACCACTTTGAAACTTTTGAAAGGAATTAACATTTTTAAAACATTCATGTTCATATAAATAAATCCTTAAAACCCATTTTGAAAACATGGACATTAATGAGAATGATTTAGAAGAATAAATATTTAAAAAATTTAAAATGATGTTTTAGTAAAAATTCCCTTAAAAGGAATCCCTTTTAAAACTCTTTTATGAAACATGGACATGGATAATAAATATGTCTCAGTAGATACTTATGTAAAAACAGCCTCAGATAATAAATAGATTGTGAAATTAACCCTTACCAATTTGGTAACTTACGAAACATACACCCCCTGAAAGAGGTATCATACAGTTAATATGTAAATACACATAAATTAAAGTGTATTACACAAAGAATACAACTATGGGCAGTAAATACACCACACAAAATCTAATAGTGGCAATATGGCATGAATCTCACGGGAATAAGGAGTGAGATGAAAACTCCTTACCTTGCACTTTCCTTTAGTAGAGGGTACATTTAACCTCCTGTATAAATATCTTAGTATGTTATTAAAGTATAACATAACCATATTAATATTTATGATATCATACATGATTCATTTATTACTTTATACTACCCATTTAATAATAATTTCCATGTTAAATTAACATTTCGGGTAATAATCGCTTTCTTTATCATACGTGTTTTAACTTGTTACTCTTGATTGTATAACTTAGATAAAGATTTAAGTACTTCCATAATATAAAACATGATTTATATATAATATATATTTAGAATATAAATATGTATAATAGACATATATATGAAATGAAAAACACCGTTTATGGAGACGGTAGTCCGTACGTACGCATAAACGTTGTTTCCGTTTTCATCTCGTATTGAACGGAACTAAGTGAATAAGATATATGTAAGTAAATACATATATATATATATATGTATGTATGTATCTCCAGTATCATTATTAAGTCATATATTATTTTCTTATTAGTAATATATATATTTTTATAATCGTCGATGAATGGTGAACGTGGAAATGAATCTCATCGCGTCGTGGAGACGGTAATCTGTACGTACGCACAAGAGACAATATAATTTCCTTAAAGTTGTGGAATTGTATGTTATATTAATTTTTACAGAGATATTATCATGTTATTTTCATTATTTATATACATATTACTCATCATTATATCCATCCCAATAACATAGTGTTGAATAACAAATTACACCACGGCGTGGAGACGGTAAGTCGTACGTACGCACGCAAGGTGACATTATCATTCATAAGAGGGATAGAATAATGAATATAGTTGTGAAATATTTATAATAACATCACAGTATATAGAATATACTAGATTTATTATTTTATTATTTAAACAACAACAAAAGAGTAAGTGGAAGAATATGAGAACTTGAAAGAGGGTGGTGAAATCATTACCTCTTCTTCGGGTTCTTCCTTTTGATTTGATCAAAAGGGATCCTTAAGTAGGATTTATGACCAAAGGAGTGCCTCTAGGATTAATTTAGGGAAGTTGAGAGGATATTTGGGCAGGGTTTGGCTGAGCCAAATGGCTTATAAGGTGTGAAATATAGTGAAGGGGGAGTGCCCTTTTATAAGAGGGGTGAGGGGTACCTTAAAAAAAACTTAAAATATTATTTTATAATAAATTCATATTCGGTTTATAATGGCTCCAAATTGATTTATTTCTAGGATAAGGTGAGGATGGGTCTAAATCCAATCAACCAATAGGTTTTAGACAGGTTTGGGTCACTTTATTAACCTTATCTTTTAGTTTTAACTCTTAGTTAATTAGTTTGACATTTACCATGTCTCTTTGTATTTTTATATTATATGGTTAATAAACTTACTATAAACTTTCAATATACCCCCAAGTGGTCCATTAATAATACACATATCATGATATAAGTCTTTTTTTCTGATCCTTATATTTCTAGGAATATAATATCAATTAATAATATAATATTTGTTTTAAAAACTCTTTTATGTCAATTTTGACACTATTGGGTATTTTGTTTTAGATAAATTCATAACATCATTATTAATTTGAAAAAAATTCATATAACCAATTCTAATATGTCATATTAACCTATAAAATTATTAGAATTCAAAAAAAGTCTTAAATTACATTTATTTGGATATTTATAATATCAATTATTTTAATCTTTCATTAATACGGTAATTACTGCATCATCATTGTGTAATAAATAAATTAAATTATTTAATGTCTAAAAATGATAAATAAAATACCATTATGTAGGTACTCATTTTATCTTACTAATTAATATTTATAATAGAATTTATCTTATGCATAACCCTATATTAAAAATGTTTTAGTTATTAAACTTTGATTTTAACTCTTTTAACTCTTCTTTGAATTAAATAATAATAAATGTCCTAATCTAATAAAAGTGGAACTAAATGATAATATTTTATTCCTAAGGTTGTTTTTGGTCGAGATACACTTGTCCAATAGAATTAGGACATGTGTTAGGGTAATATTAATATCATTTTTACCCTTAATTACCCTATTTACTTTTAACCGTGGTAAATAAAAGTAAAAAGTTACTATTCACCAAAAAATTATTTTTATCTTATTGAACCATATTTTACTCCTTGATATTAACTGTGTCTCTCGGATTTTTGAAATTCCACTCACAGAAGTGGTAAAATTAGGTTTTATGTGAATTTGCAAATTCTCCTAGGATATTGGTAAAAGACGGTGAAAAGTTCAATAAAAATTTTATATATCTAAAATTATTATAAACTGACTTCGGTGAATTACATTGAAGTTATATAGGTATTATGTATCTATTTTGACCTAAAATAAATTTAAATAAAATAAATAATTAATTAAATAAAAAGTCGGTTTTAACCAATAACTCAGTGTTTTTCACTATTCATCAAAAATTGAAATTTTTCAAAAAAATACCAAAAATTCAACCTAAGATAATTTTGATATTCTGAATCCAAAACTAATGTCTATTTTACCAAATTCAAAACATATAAGTTTCATTAATTAATTTAAAATTATTTCTAGTTGTCAAAACAAATAGCGTGTTTTTAAGAAACAATAACTATCAAAAGATTGACACTTGTTTATGTATAATTTGAATGTGAAATAAATTCCAATGACCAACATTGGATTAAAGGGTAAAAATATAATCTAATTATACTTCCAAAACATTAAAATGTATAATTCATCACTATAAATTATTTTTATTAAAAAAAGTTGTTTTCAGTTAAAATATAGTATTTTTCACTATTCACCCAAATATGAAAGTTATCAGAAAATCACCAAAAGTTTATTGAAACTAAATTCTTATGTCCCAATTCTAAAGAAGAAGTTTATTTTGTCAAATTGAATATATAAAAGTTTCAAATATTGGATTTAAAAAGGGTTCACCATTAAAAGGCAGTAAAATTGCATTATTTGAAAAATAATTCTTTTATCTGAAAAAAATGAATTTGTTCTTACATTATGTCTAAGAAAATCATAATATGGATTCTAAAATTATAAGGATTATATAATGTTCAAAATTCAGTTAATACTATACATAACCGCTTTTGAATGGCTAGTTTGTTAAGTCATGATGGGCTTGAACTCAGTGTTGCGTGTAGTGAAAGTTATTGCATTACATTGAAGAAATAATGTACTATGAAATATTGGGGTGTTACAATAAAAGTCTCCAAGTAAATACCAAAAAGATAGTTCTATAGTAGTGACTTAACAACAGCTACAAACCCCAAGCTCGTAATGTCTAGCTCAGTCTCCAAAGTCCTCCTGAAAACCTGGAAACCTGGAAAAGATTTTATATACATTGAATGAGCATAACATGTATACTAAATAAGGTTATACCCAAGGTCTCAAGTGCACATGTGAGAAGAGAATTCTAGTGTGCGAATAAACAAACATAACCGACAAACACCCATATAGGTCAACTAACCAATCTCAGTCTCACCATGACTTGCTCACCAAATAACACATCCAATATAATAATATAGCATCGAGATCATAAAAAAGTTAGGTGCTCCACTACCACTTCCCCACTGATTTGTTTCTCTCACACCCCTACACCAAACGCCCTGTGATCCAATCCCTTCTGTACATACCACATCACATCACATCACACCCGAAGACACTTGGGCCGCCTCTAATGTGGGTCAGGACACATCCCTATTAATCCCACCCTCACAAGGTCTAGCATCTTGTGCTAGCATCAGGCATCATCATATCACATCATGCCCACAGACACCTGAGCCAACACATCACATCTCATCATACCCACAACAACAACATCGCACCTGAAGACACCTAGGGCATCACTGCATATCTCACCCACATACATCTTAGCCATCACTGTTGAAGGAAGAGTGAGGAAGAGTGGGTATTCATCTATCTTTATCACCACCAACCTGAATGTTGGAGAAAACACCTGAAACCAAAAAAAATTGAGTGTTGGTAAGGTTATCCTACTCAGGTGGGGTGCATAAACAAATAACATAAACATACATGGTATATAGATAGCACACAATACCCAACCTATGGGTTCACATCAACCTCACTAGCACACACCACATAACCACCACCATACTACACATACTATCAGAATCACTACCACCACACCACCACCACATAAAACCATGCAATTCTAATTTCAATTACCAGCCACCTCATTCACATTTACACACACTACTATAAATATTCCCTTTATCACCATGAAAAAAAGGCTTATAACAATGCTAAAAAGAACTTTTAATTGTTGTGCTGATAAAGGGGGTACCCTTTATCAGTGCTTTAAATAGTGCTGATAAAGGGGGGCCTTTATCAGAGCTCTAAATATCACCGATAAAGGCCTACCTAGATGTATTGTGTTATTACTATAACAGTGCACCAAAAAAACTATAACCTATGAATTCAAAATATATAATTTAATTGAAATAAATTTTACATCATTAATACAAAAAAAACACTACTATATACATTTCAAACAATGTTTTATATAATTACATTTATAATTATCCAATAAACATTTAAAAACATTAATGTTTCATCTTTTGATGCCTGCAATGCCCTTTTCAAAATGTTTTATCATGATATCAGTTGCTGAAAAAATCATCTCAACCATATAAAAAGAATAAACCTATATAATAAAACAAATATTATGTAATTAATACTATAAAGAAATAAATTAAATATTAATATGAAAGAATACATTAATAAAATACCAATTTTTAATAAAAAAGATACATTTGGAGTTATACCGGTCACACCGTGCATCGTATTGAGGTGATGTTGATTCCTACATGTCAAAAATGAGTTATGTATCATTTTCTTAAAATATCAAAACAATCTGAATTTATTTTCTCAGTTTTTAGTATGCCAGTTTTGTTTTTTTATTAAAATGCCATTTCAAACTGGAAACACATATTTTGAGTCATGATGGTTGCATCATGCATCGGTTTGATGTGAGAATACTTCATAAACATCAAAAATGACTTATGAATCACAAATCAAAATTATCAAGACAATCATAGCACATTTGATTGGTTTTTAGTGAGTGGCATGTTTTGAATTAAAATGTCAATTTTAAACTGATAACAGACACTTTTAGTCATATCGGTCACACCATGCATCAGATTGAGGTGCGGTTGATTCCTACAAGTCAAAAACAACTCATGTATTGTTTTAATAAAGTATAAAAATAATATGAATGTGTTTTCTAATTTTTTAATATGTTACTTGTTCCTTTTTAATTATATTAATGTCAATTTTAAATAAAAAACGTAGTTAGAGTCATAACGGTCACACCATTCATTAGATTGAGGTGAAGTTGACTTATACATGTCAAAAATGACTCATGAATATTTTCCCTAAATTATAAAAATAATATGAATGTGTTTTCTCGGTTTTCAATATGTTACTTGTTCTTTTTACTAAAATTAATGCCAATTTTGAATAAAAAGAGACACTTTGAGTTATACCGGCCACACCGTGCATCATATTGAGGTTCATTTGATTCCTACACGTCAAAAATTATTTATAGATCATTTTACTAAAGTAAAAAAACAATATGAATGCGTTTTCTTAGTTTTCAGTATGCCAGTTGTTCTTTTTTACTAAAATATCACACATTTTGAGTCATACCAGTCGTATCGTGCATCTGTTTTATGTGAGATTGATTCATACACATTGAAAATGAATTATGAATCACTTTCTTAAATTATCAATACAATTGAATATCAATTTCTTGATTTTTAGTGAGTGACATTTTTTGAACTAAAATGTTGATTTTAAACTCATAATGGACACTTTTAGTCATACCAGTCATACCGTGCATCATATTGATGTACGGTTGATTCCTACATGTCAAAAATGACTCATGGATCATTTTACTAAAGTATAAAAATAATACGAATGAATTTTATTAGTTTTCAGTATGACACTGGTTCTTTTTTACTTAAATTAATGTCAATTTTAAATAAAAAGACACACTTAGAGTCATAGCGGTCACATCATGCATTAGATTGAGGTTTGGTTAACTCATACACATTAAAAATGACTCATGGATCATTTCACTAAATTATAAAAATAATCTGAATGTGTTTTCTTGGTTTCCATTATGTCACTCGTTCTTTTTACTAAAATTAATGTCAATTTTAAATAAAAAGTGACACTTTTGAGTTATACCGGCCACACTGTGCATCATATTGAGGTTCATTTGATTCCTATACATTAAAAATGACTTATAAATTGTTTTCCTAAGGTATAAAAATAATCTGAATGTGTTTTCTTAGTTTTCAATATGCTAGTTGTTCTTTTTTACTAAAATGTCACTTCAAACTAGAAACATGCATTTTTAGTCATACCAGTCACATCGTGCATTTTTTTGATGTGATACTACTTTATACATTTCAAAAATGACTTATGAATCACTATAATAAATTATCAAGATAATTGGATCTTGTTTTATTTGTTTTTAGTGAGTAACATGTTTTGAACTAAAATGTCAATTTTAAACTAATAACGGATACTTTTAGTCATACCGATCACACTATGCATCAGATTGTGGTGATATTAATTCCTAAACATCAAAAATGACTCATGAATAATTTTACTAAATTATAAAAACAATATGAATACATTTTCTTAATTTTCATTATGTCACTTGTTCTTTTTTACTTAAATTAATGTCAATTTTAAATAAAAGGACACACTTGGAGTCATAGCAGTCACACCGTGCATCAGATTAAGTTGAAGTAAACTTCTACACATAAAAATGACTCATGGATCATTTTCCTAATTTATCAAAATAATACGAATATTTTTTCTCACTTTTCAGCATGTCACTTGTTCTTTTTACTATAATTAATGTCAATTTTAAATAAAAAGAGTCACTTTGAGTTATATCAGACACACTATGCATAATATTAAGGCACAGTTTATTCCTACACATAATGAATGACTTATAGATCATTTTCTTAAAGTATCAAAACAATCCAAATGCATTTTATTGATTTTTAGTCTACCAGTTTTTCTTTTTTACTAAAATGTCATTTCAAACTAGAAAAATGGATTTTGAGCCATACTGGTCACATCATGCATCAATTTGATGTGATATTGCTTCATACACATCAAAAATGATTTATGAGTCACTTTCCTAAACTATTAATACAAGATGAGCATTTTTTATTGGTTTTTAGTGAGTGACACGTTTTGAACTAAAATGTCAATTTTAAACTGACAATGGACACTTTTAGTCATACCGGTCACACCGTGTGTTGGATTGTGGTGTGTTTAATTCCTAAATGTCACAAATGACTCATGGATCATTTTCCTAACGTATCAAAACAATCAAAATGTATTTTCTCAGTTTTTAGTGTGTCACTTGTTCGTTTTACTAAAATTCACGCCAATTTTAAATAAAAAGATACTTTGAGTCATACCAGCCAAAACATGAATCATATTGAGGTTAAGTTGATTCTTACATACCACAAATGACTTATAGATAATTTTACTAAAGTATCAAAATAATTCAAATGTGTCTTCTCAGTTTTCAGTATGCCAATTATTTTTTTACTAAAATTAATGTCAATTTTAAATAAATTGACACACTTTTAGTCATACCAGACACATTGTGTATCATATTGAGATGAAACTGATTTTTACATGTCATAAATGAATCATATACCATTTTCTTAAAGTATCAAAACAATCTGAATAGGTTTGATTTTTTTGAGTATATGGGTTGTCTTTTTACTAAAATTTATGTCAATTTTAAATAGAGAGAAGCACTTGGAGTCATACCTATCACACCGTGTGTCAGATTGAGGTGTGAATGATTCCTACACATCCCAAAGTCTAGAAAAAAAACCTTAAATACCAATTTTATCATGATTTCCATTTCCTTTCTTTGTTGAATTGTCAAAAATGTATGTTGACTATATGTTATTAGAAAAAAAAAACCTTTCTCAATATTGAAAGATAAGAGAGTGGAGGAAGATAATGTGACCATTATATCATAATAAGTCATTTCAATGAGCACATGAGATTCCTCCACTCTTTTTTATTTCAATGAGAATGGTTTTTCTACTAAATAACATTGACTCTATGTAGTGTTAGTATCTCCAAAAGAAAAGTAATGGAAAGCCTAAAGATCTGTGAAAAAAATTAAATAAGTGTTAGATAAAAATGATAAGGAAATTAACTTACAAATAGTAGATAAAATTATGACAAAATTAATTAAATAAGTAGTAGGAATTCACCTTTTTATGATGGTTGTATACATTCTTGACCCATTTCTTTGTTTTCATTATCTCAATTGTCGCCTCGAAGTCTAATCTCTCATGAGCATGATCATCTTTGAACAAACCACCCCAACTAGAAAAAAGGAATCCACCTGTATAAGAAAAAAATTATTATGTGAGTAATGATGAAAAGAAATAAATTAAACATAAATATTAAACAATCCATTACTTCTATGGAAGTCGCATCTTTATGCTATTTTTGTACATTATGTAATCAAGTATGTTCCCATTCATTTCTAAGAAAATCTATATCATATTGTGAATATGAGCCTTTTTTACATTAATATTAGTACTAGAAAAATATAAATACACAAAGGATTAATAAATATTTTAAATGAAATAGTAATTATCTTTGAAAATACCACTTTGGGGATGCTAGTTTGTTAATGGAATATGATCTCTCTCATAAATTTAAAAACATGATAACCACAATATTTTCCATTTATTTGTTTCATAAAATATAGAAACATTGAGAAAAATAAGTAATTTGTTTTGATATGTGTTTAGATAATGAAATATTATTATATATACCCTAATACTTGTCCAGTCATAGAACTTATAATCATGATTATGCTTAGCCCCTGATCTCATTCTTTGTTTTTCACGATGTTGATTCACCACTCTATCATAATATAATCCTCATTAAAATATAATATAAATTATATAACTTGAATTTTATCTCTAAAATGTTTTATGTGGTGTATTACTTATTGAGAAATGACATCATTTTTTGTCAATTTTTTGGGTATCCATGAAGTGAATCCAGAAAATAAATCTTTGGAGTATTTAAATTGACCATAATGAGCATCCATTGTTTCATAAAAAAGAATAAGTAATGAAATAAATAAATAATATATTTTATATGTTTAAATTATAAAGTTTTACCCCTACAATGTTGGTATTAAGAATATTTTTTCATCTGAAAGTTTTCTTTCAAACAATTTGACATGACTTGAAACTATTTCATCCATTTTTTGGATTCAATTTTTTTTGTTCTATAGAGGTGGTGTGAGGACTAATGATCCCAATTTTTTTCATGGGGAAATCCCTTCAATTGATTTTTATATATACGCCTGCCAAAAATATGATTTTTATTTAGGCATAATTGACATAGCATATCATCCTTTGAAAAAAAAATCATGAAAACATACCTCATGTATACATTTACAACTAAGGATCCTAGCCATTCATATTTTAGGATTTATTTACATTATCAACACTAATCTAGTCTTCATGTTTCTATTCATACATATTTTCTTGAAAATAAACTATGTGAGTACTACCATTTTGTAACTTTGTATCCATATGAACCTTCAATGTTAGTAAATGTGGATATAGAACATATAGGGTAAAGGTGACTTTGGAAGATCTTTTCGATCGGTTGTTCGATCCTTCAGATGGTTTTGATCTGGTCTTTAGTTTCACCCACTTCCCTTTTCCCATCTATAATAACATTCATCGATTCAATGATTTTTTCATTAATTTTTAAAGGTTTAACTTGAAAAATAAATTGGAAATGAATACCTCCTCATTGACATGTTTTTTTACAAGGCGTGACAACCATGTGATGAATGTTTTAGTAGCTTGATCGACTATAGTAATATCATTGTCATCAAGTGAAACAGGTAGCTTGGCACTCGGCTCGTGATCTATGCTAATTAATACTCTCACATGACCTATTAGAAGTGGTCTATTGTGTAGCTTGTCATATTGGATATTGAAAAAATTTATCCCTCGCTACAAGGCGATGGGTGGGTGTTGATAGATATAAATCAAAGTCATTTTCAACCTGTATAATATTAGTATAGGAAAGGTATAAATGTCTATCTAATTTACATTTCATAGAAATAATTATTAGAATATCGATTACCTCGACTAAGAAAACTCTTTGAGGGGAATAGATCACCTCAAAGCAGGGGGGGGGGGGTTGGGGGGATCTTCATGCAATGGTTTTTCTTGAGTTGTTTCTCCTCTTTGATTCCCCCCATAAAAGTTGCTAAAAACTCACTCTTCCATTGGAATTTTTCTTCAAGGGAAACTAATCTTGATTTCATCTCTTTCATCTCTTCACTTTTATCATCCTCTTGTTTTTGTTTGTCTCAAAATATTTTTAGGGTGTCACCCCAAAACCCTCACTTCTGATGCGGCCAAACTGTTCTGGCCGCTTCAAGGCCACCGATAGTAGGTGTTCCTCTAGTACAGGTGTTGATGATTCTTGTGACTATGTAGAATAGAAAATATAGAAAAATAAGTAATCATTGTTATGTAATATTAATTTAAAGAAAAACAAATTTTTATTATGTCATACTTACACATGTTTCCCACACTTTTTTTTGTGTTTTCATCTATTAGTATCCCATATTTATTTACACATGACTCCTTCCATAGCACATGGCATGGGATGGAAATGGATTTGGATTTGGATCCATTAATCTGTATATAAACATAAGAACATAATTATGATATTTTTTCATGTCACATAAAAGTATTATGGTATATTTAAAATACGTACCAATGTTTTTCAAGTGAAGCATACCCCATCCTTGCTTTACGGTAGGGGTACATTGGTTTTGATACCCGTTCCATATTTTTAGCACCCGGTTGTTGTTTCATAAATAAAAAATTCTCAATAAAAGTGATGAATACACATATTTTCAAACAATTTATTACTAGACACAATGTACCTGAAAAGATAGCTCCCCAAAACAGCCATTAAACACATCCCACGCTTACTGGGTTATCAGGTGTGCATACATAAGCAGTGGGTGCATGTTTATTTTCCATTTGACATCTTTAAGATGGCTTCTATTTAGAATTGTGCGAAAGCCTCTGTGAATCCTTCCATAAATCCTTAATACATATTTATTGTAGGAGTTATCTATTATAAATTCACTCTACAAGAGATGATGAAAATTAAGTCAATGTTTCATTATTTTATTTTTTAGTAAAATAAATAAATGATATCATAATGTTACCTTAATCTCTTCCCACGTCAGTGTATTAAGTGTGGACACAACATGGTGCCACAAATCTACATCAATCGCCATGAATTACTAATTGATTATTCCAATGTAACTACTTAACATAGCCTTGTTTGTGTTAACATGCTATCCATGCGCATTCCATACGACCTTGTATTTTATGCCTTGGCTTTTCTATTTAATGAATTTTGCTAACACCATCAAACTACGATGATCCTTTTTTTTCTGCATTACTAATACTTAATCTCCTACCATTTCCTCAGATTCAACATTGAAAATATGTTGTTCCTCTAGATTGGTAGAATCGTCATGTGCAGAAGGTCATTGTACCTCTGCAATGGGAGCAACAGTAGGTTGAGAGACCTGTTGTTCCTTAGGATTGGGAGAACTAGTACATGCATAAGGTCATTGTTCTTCTACACTACGATCAATAGTAGGTTGATATACCTATTATTCCTTAGGATTGGGAGCACCAACATGTGTATAAGTTCATTGTTCCTCTGAACAACAAGTAAAAACATTTTAAGAGACCTATTATTCCCCCGGATTAGGAGCACCAACACATGTAGAAGTAATTATCTAAAAAAGTGGTTTAACATTTAATTTAGATTACATAAATGTAGAAATGAATAAATAATAACATTAGGTAACACAATTTATATTACAAAAAAAATAACATGATTATTAAATCTCTTTTTTTAAAGGATGAAGGGATTTTACTCCTCTATTGACTATCCAAATCACTTCATTGTGGTCTCCTAGGACATAAAAAATTCCATCTACATTGTGGATTCTATGAAATTATTGTGATGTCCCAATGAATGGGTCATCCTCAGTTGAATTATCATCTGAAATTTTAGTGGTTTTGGTCAATAATAGAACAATTGACCACTTTCGGTTTGCGAGATATAGAACACCAAATACTTGTACTTCCTGTGATGTCATTATAAATGGTTCATCTTTGCACCCTTCCTTACTGAAATAAACTTTCATGAATCCAAATTCATCTATTTAAATAAAACTCCTATTATTAACCCACTTTAATTGAAAAATAGGCACTTGGAATGTTATATAATCTAATTACCATATTTGTTTGATAATGCCAAAGTATGACATATTCACATAAATTGGATTCCTATCCTTAGTACCAGAAACATGAATCGCTTCATCCACAAGTGTAACTCCATTATTTTTCATGGTACTGTCTTTATCATATTCATTTATATAGAAAGTATAACCATTAATTACATAACCATTGTAAGATAATACATACACACTTGGTCCTCTGGATAGTTATCAAATTCATTCTGAAATTGAATCAAGATTTTCATTTGCCTCTTTAAAAATATGGTCCTAAAACAATCCTATAAACTATTGATTATGTGTATTTTATATTCATTCATCCCTTGATAGATTCAAATGCCTAATAATTTATTTTTGGGTTTCAACATATAGGAAAACCTCCAAACTGTTATACAAAATATAAAGGTGGGCCTAATTTTGATATGTAATATTGATTGTGACAATATCTCTTCCAGAAATTCCTTCACCCACAAGCTGCCTAGTGTTATTAGATTTCGGTAAACCAATGATTTTCACACCAAATAGGTATTTAGTATTTAATTCAATGACTTCATCAACAATATATCACTCCATAATACAACCCTCTGGACAAATTTTATTTTTGACATACACTTTCAAAATCTTCATATACTGTCCAATGGGGTACATCCATCTATAGTATACAAGACTACATAGTTGAATCTCTATCACCAAGTGAACCATAAAATGAACCATCATATCAAATAATGTTGGTGGGAAGAACACATCCAATTCATATAATATGATGAAAATTTCTCTTTCAATAGTCATCAATTTCACCGAGTCTATAACTTTGTTGCATATAGATTTGAAGAATAAATAAAGATTGGATAATATATAAATGACATTCTTGGGAAAAATAAACATAAATCTATAGGAATTAGATCTTTCATCAAAACATGGTAGTCATATGATTTCAGACCATTTAATTTTAAATCAATCATTGAAATGATATTCTTGATATTTGATGAATACCCCTTTGGAACCTTTATGGAATTCAATAAGTTGAAAAATTGATATCTTTACTACCTATAAAGAGTGTAAGTAGCTGTAGAAATAAAAGTTCATTTTTTACCCTTTACTAGTTCCAACTCTTATCGCATTCCCATGTCAAACATGTCCAACCTAGACTTAATTACATCCTTTGTTTTTTGGGTGCATTTAGCAACGTGTCAATTAAACTATCACATACATTTTTTTAACATGCATAACATCAAGAAAATGTCTGACGTACTGACAATTCTAATATAGTAATTCAATAAAATTGATCTCTTTTTCAAATAAATTTCTATAAGTTTTTTCAAAAAAAGATTTACCAAAAGAATTTTCCATATCTTTTACTTTCTTAAATAGTTGATCACCTATTAGTAGAGATGGTGATGTACATTATTCTGAACATCCATTGAATGATGTCATCCAAGGTTGGTACTTACTCCATCGGGGTAGAAATATGCAGTGTCCTAGAAAATTACAAGTTTACACTATAAATTCCACAGGCCCGCATAACTTATGATGTAGAACCACTTTTTAGGTCATAAAAATTTATATCTTTGGTTTTTGATGAAATTCATGGTGCCTCAAGATTTATTAAACTAATTTCGTAAATCTCTATCATATGGAATAAAATCAGTTTTCACGACCACCCCTCTATCATGTACAAGTTGTAAACTAGATGGCCACATAAGTCGTAAACCACACCATTACACCAAAAACCCCTCTTTTACAGCGTAAAAATATTTCTATAGCATAATTGTAGATCTAACTCCATATAACCCATTAATACCTCCTCCAAACACTCCCCAACCACAAAATCAATAATATAATGGGTAGAGAAGACACAAATCATTACATTAGATACCTCTCAAATGACTCTCACCCTCAAGAATCAAAACCAACATAAGAAAATAAAGGGGTCAGAAACAACCATCCCATGAGATACCTCTCAAGGATATCATCACACCACTAATGTTACCCCCAACCAAACATGCCAAACTAAAACATCCACAAAAAATCCCACACAACCACAACACTGCACAACCACATAAAAATATATCATTAGGCATAAAACCACACATTTGGTACCAGCTACAAACCACTACATGTCCACACAACCGCATCACCACACAACCATCTCAACCACTACACAACCCAAACCAAAAACCACCAAAACCAACACATACAACACCACCCTGAGTACATAAGTCAAATAATTCCATCTTCTATGTCAAGATATTGTTTTCTTTGGTCGGTATTGAACCACCCTCATGGTTTTAATCGTGTCATAGTATAACACGTCTCGATTAAGAATCAAGTATTCCCCTCCTCATATACCAAAATATTTATCAAACATCACACCAACAAGTAAAAAACACATCTTATAAAATAATAATATCCTAAAATTACATTATCAAAATAGAACAGAGAAAAGAAAAACTCAAAACACCTATGGGTACTGGGAACACATCTACTTCTCTTAATCCAAAGTACTTTCCTCAAGGCTACCATACCTACAAAACACACAAACTAAGGGTATGGGTTGTCCACACAACACCATCTCTTAATGATCCTAGATCTCTACCAGCTGCTCCATGAACTTTGTGTTGTCCTAGATATCCAACTCTCCCTAGTCAATAATATGGGAGTCATTGTGAAGATGCTGATGAAGCTGTGACATGTGGAAGATTTCATGAATCCTCTCTATCCATATTGGAAACACCAAATAATACACCACCGCACCAAATCACCCCAAAAACTCAAAGATCCCAATAAACTAGGGTGAGAGCTTACTCCCCATACCAAACCACGATTTTCCACATCAAGGGGAAACTCTCAAGAACACATGGACTCCAACTTTGAACTCCATGGTCCTCCACCTATGATTATAATAATCCTTTTGATGATCTTGTTCTACCCTCATATTCTCTTGGAACAATTGAATCTTACTGGTCATGATCTACACCACATCAGGGCCTATAACTATTGTGTCCCCAACCTCTATCCAGCACAATGGAGAATAGAATGGAATCCCATAAAACACCTAAAATAGAGCCATTATAATGGAAGAGTGATAGGTATTATTGTATGTAAACTAAAACAAAGTAATGTGACTTACCCATGATCCACTAAGGTCTAGGATACATGCTTGCAATATATCCTATAGCATCTGGATATTCCTCTCTGTCTTCCCATCTGTCAGATGGTGGAAAATAGTGCTAAGGTGCAACTAGGATCCAAAAGAATGTTTCAATCCATTCTAGACTCATAAGGTATAACAAGTATATTAATCATATATTATGGTACTCAAAAAACTATGGATATGAACCATATCATCCACATAATTCTTCACTTAAACATCCACAGTACTTGATTCACAGTTCACCAAAAGTGAGCTAAATTTGTCAATCAGTCCACCAATACCCAAACTATATCCTGAACTCCCTAATCTCAGGGTAACTTGGTGATAAAATAAATCAACATTTATTCCCATTTCCACTTAGTAACATCTAAGGACTACAAAAAACCTCCAAGAATATAGTACACCGCTTTCACTTTCTGGAAAACCAGACACCATGCCACAAACTCTGCCATTAACTGTTTCTTCCCCAACCACCAAAACTATATCATCAAGCTATGATACATCTTGGTCACACTAAGAGGCACAAATAAAGGTGATCTTTTAAACTCATGGATAACTACCTCATTCATAACTTTTAGAACAAACAACCTTCCCTACAACAACACCATATTCTAACCATCCTCCGTCCATCCCTTTGGAGCATAACCATGACCAACATGGTCATGCATCACCATTTCCAATGAGTCTCCCCAATAAGACTCCTCCACACATTGCATAAAAGAAAACTAAACATTCATATGAAAAATAAATCCATGAACACTATGATCACCAATATCAAGATACATTACTGCAAGATCCTACATAACTTTTCAAACATCTAAAGACTACCAAACCACCTCTTATTAGGAATTATAAATCAACACATAAAAAAAATTACCATTTCCCAAGGTGTAAGAGATCTAAAAATCATAATATTGAAGAAAATCCATCCACCTCTGCTGATTTAGATTCAAATATCACTGAGAGAAAACATATTTTAGGCTCTTATTGACCATGTAAACCAAAAAATGCTCATCAATAAGGTAATGTCACCACAACTTTAGTGAAAACACAACTAATACCAACTCTAGATCATGGTTGGAATAATTATTCTCATGGTGATGTAACTTACTAGAACTATAAAATATCACCACTCTTTTCTACATAAACATGCATCCCAATCCCAGATGAGACACATAACATCAAAAATCAAACAAAACACCCTACTCAAGCAACTAAAGCACTAAATAACTAATCAAATTATCTTTTAGATAGTTTAATTCTACATGAAATTGATAATTATATAAAAAATATATTGATCCTTCCTGGTCATCGCAGTTAGTGGGGCTGAGAATCAAGAGAAATTGGGCACAAACCTCTAATAATAACCCATGAGACCAAGAAAACTATGAACCTCTACCATGTTCTTGTGTGCTTAATAAGAAAAAATTGTCTCAACCTTTTATGGGTCTATTTAAACTCCCTATTTAGACACCACATGTCCAATGAAATGCATCTATTGTGTCTAGAACTCACACTTAGACAACTTACCATAGATCTGGTGGTGTCTTAGGACCCATAGAGTAGCTATGAGGTGTTGGAAATGGTTCTCCTCTGTCTTTGAGTAGATCAAGATATCATCAATGAATATAACAATGAATCTATCTGGGAACTCTTGAAACATATATTTCATGATCCCCATGAGAATGTCTAGTGAATTCGTAATAATGAACAACATGACTATGAACTAAAAGTGACCATACTTTCACCTGAAGGTGGTCTTCAGGATATTCTCATCTTTCACCCTCATCTGGTGATATCTAAATTTCAATTTTACATTTAAAAAACAATTAACCCATATTAACTATCCAAAAAAATAATCAATACTTGGAAGAGAGTAATAGTTCTTGATCATTATCTGATTTAACCTTCAGTAGTTTATAAAAAACCTCAAACTACCGTACACCTTCTTGGATAATATCACTGGTGCACCCCATAGAGGCACACTATGTTAGATGAAACCCATCTGCATCAGATCATCCACCTATAACCTCAACTCATGAAACTCTATAGGAACCATCCAATAGAGATCCATCAAAATCAAATACATGCCTAGTTGTAGATCTATCCCAAACTCAACATTGTGTTAAGGGGGTAGGGTCACACCATCATCTGTAAAAACATGTAGAAACTCATCCAAAACTTTAGAAACACCCTTTAATTGATAATCCACTGAAAACTCTTCCAACTAAGATAAAATAGGATCTACTAGCCTACCAACCATTCAATAACCTTGTTTTCCAATGAACACCACTCATTGGTCCTCCACATCAGAAAATGAAACTATCATCAAGAAATAGTTTATGAATTTGTGAATGGAATACAACCAATAAACGATGAGTATAACATAGTATGATTGTATATGGAATAAAATGAAATATATCACTAACTGATTATTACCCATCACCAGTATACATCCCCGGAACACATAAAAAAATATCCTGACCTTCAACCGGTGTAGATAATGCCAGGGAACTAGAATCCTCTCCTCATCCATTCCCAAAGAACATACCAAAGAAGAATAAAAAAGGAATGTGAAGCTATTGAATAAAAAAAGTTCAAAAAAGGGTAGATGATTGTTGGATCCAAGGATTTTATTTGTTAGAAATGAAGTATGGTTTCTATTTTTTTCGATATTCACATGGAGTTTTAGGGAGTTTGTAAGAAAAGGTATTTTAAAGTTCAAGCTATCAATGGTTTTGAAGTTGGTGTTATTTGCTAGTGTTTGCCAAATTTTGGGTGTAAAAAATTTTCATGATGTATTTAATCATGAAAATTGGATTTCCTTGAAGGAATTATGAAAATATAGAAAAGGAAATAATTTTACAAAGATATGCTACATGAGTGGTGTTTTGTGAAGGATCAAAGAAAGTTTACGGTGATCTATGTGACAACGAAAATCATTAATAATGACTAATAATTAGATCATCATGAATGGTGATGGTGTTCTCTGAGATTATGACATGCATCATGAATTCTGAGAAGTGTTTTGAAGGAAATATTTGTGGTTATGAGGAGCATCGAAAAACAAAAAAAAATGAAGGATCTTCATGATAGGAGAATCACCAAGAAGATGTTTTTGAAAGATCCATAAAATATTCTAAGAGGTGGTGGATCATCACAAATGGATGAGCCTATAAATATGAGGCTAACCCTCTTTACTTATAACAAAAAATTTCAAGGAAAATCCAGAATCACTCTGATTTTGTGAATCCAAGTTATATTCATGAAGCTGATATTCTATACAATCTTGAGCATCGTGAAAAGTCTTGTTAGTATTGACTGATGCCAATGCTTTTGAATAAAGGGTACTTCGTGATGATGGGATATTCCACATTGACTCAGTGAGCTTAAAAAAGATAGTTAGTTCCTTTAATGCAAGGGATATTTGTGAAGGAGTGATATTCAAGAAGGAGCTTCGTGAAAGTAAATTTTGAATATCAAGTTTTTAGTGAATAGTGCTTTTAGAGTGCATCAACTCAAGTCTACGGTGCAAGTAGAGTCTCATGCTTAGTTGGGAAAAAAGACTTTAATAATAATCCATTGAAGTGACCATCAAGTAGATAAACTAAGTTAGACTTCTCTGATAGTAGTGAGCTTGGGGGAGTTTATGGAATTTTTTTGAGGGACACATTAAGCTATCCCTAAAATCTTGTGGAAGTGTTCTTAGAATAGAGTGATTATGTCTGAACTTATGTATTACACATATATTAAAGATTAGTGGAGTTAGGTATGACTGTAAACCTATCGACGTATACTCCTTATACTATCCCTTAGTGGTGAACCAAGTAAAATCATTGTGTTGTCTCTTTTCTTGTGATTGTTTGTTTTCTATAGGTTTTCATTAGACAAGTTTAACTAGTTCCTACCAACATGGGAACAAAATACATCACTTTTAAAAAAAAGTTGACACCCTGATTCACCCCTCCCCTCTCAGGGTGTTCTGAGGTCCTACAATGATAAACTGATCATACCTTAAACAAATATTGGTTTATCTAGTACTTATAACCCTAACCCATGCATGTGACCATGTGATCGCACCATGTTTCACTGTTTTATTTCACCCTTAAAACACTATACTAAACTAATTTTATATTGTAAATTTCAAACATAATAACAAATTTACTTCATTTTTTATTAAATTATTTAAGTTTTTTCACTATTAAAAAGGTATATTTCACTTTTTTATGTTTTCATTATAAGTGGAGGTGATTTAGAGAGCCCATTATGGAATTCAAGAAAAACGGGCCAGACTGCATAGGATCCAAGCACACATGTGGACTCAAATGCATATTGTAACTAACATGTGCATCCATTTGGGATAAAATTTTGTGGGATGATCCAAAATTAATTTTTATACAACTCTTCTAAAGACATCCAATTCTAATTCATCCATTAAGGTGCCCAACCAAACTAATATTTCCAAGAAACCGAATATGCTCGGAGTCAAAAGTTTGGTTCTATATTTTGTACATATCTCGAGATGTAGTTATCCAAATGACGTTTAATTTTCAGTGGATATATTTAAGAGGCAGGAAAACAAATTTTTCATTTTTTGAAAAGTGTGATAAGACTTTATGGCCACCCAAAACCATGGGGCAAGTGGTTTCTCGAAATCTTGGTGCTCAAATCCACATTCCACTTTGCCTATAAAATAGAAACTTATGAACCCCATTTGTAAGTTAGACCAAGGAGTGTAGTGATAATAATTTGGTGTCTATAATCATTCCTTATATCACCTTGTAGGTTCTAGATATACCTATCCTCACAGGGAGAGATGAGATGAAGTCAGAGTTCCACATGAGCTTCCTCCTCCTCTCGATGGCGGGCTAAAAGGTGGGCATTCATTGTGAGGGAGTTTCACACATGTAAAGGGAGTTACAATGATCAAAATAGATACTGGTTTATATTAATTTGTGTTTAAAAACAAATCATTCCATGCATGTTATTTTATTCTATATTTGAATGCTGGTTTTGATGGATGTGATTGTTATACTCTTAATTTCTAACTGATCAGTGTGAGGTTTTTGAGTGTGTAACTTGTGTTGTTATAATTGGAAAAAACAAGAATACTTTTTGTACCCAATTTATTGATATTTCAGTATAATTTAGAACATATTATTCCTTTCATAAGTGTTGTACCTTGACAATATGATTGTTATGTCAAGGTTTGGTTCTTCAAGCATTGATATAAAATCTTAGGAATTAATTAGGATTATAATTAAATTTAAAAAAATATTTACTTCAAAAATAAATGAATCTCTAAGAAAAATGAAATTTAAATATGTTTATTGAACTCAAAAAAACCACTTTATCTTATATTTTTTAAAATAAACTTTGTTTTTTAACTATTAAACTCTTTAAATTCAATTATTTTTTTAAAACTATTTTCAAACCCACCCCCACTTTTTAGTTATTTTTATTGAAAATACAAACTATAAACCACCAATTCCCCTTGAGATATGTCCTAGGTTCAATAATAGACTACATATAATCATATAAAACCAATTCAGTTTGATATATCATAACAAAATGACCAAATTTTAGCACCGTTATAGGGGAGCGTTTCAGTTTTTAGTGAATGTTTTTTATAAGATATTTTCAAATTTTTTGAATATTTATTTGTTTTATATTATACCTTTACATATATTTTTGTGTTATGATTTATTTATTCTATAGGTTTTGTGCATTATTAATTATAATCTAGGATATTTACCTCCTTTCAAACTTTAACCGAAGAGGATCCTACATTAGTGACACTGAGATACACATGACAACCCTTTAAAGGAGGATACACCACACCTTGATATTTTTATAAACCCCTCTTCTTCTAGGAACAAACTAGAAACTAAAATTAATGTGTATAAAATTTCTAAAAATAATCAAACACTAAAAGAACTAACCTCACCTGATGTTGAAATCCAACCTGAATATATTCAAGTACAAGGCGAATCGCCAAACATTGAACTCAAATCTGGTTTAATTCACTTATTACCAAGATTCCATATACTCATGGGAGAAGACCCACATAAGCACTTAAAAGATTTTCACACTGTGTTTTTAACCTTAAAACTTTCAAATGTGGATTAAGAATAGGTAAAACTTAGGGAATTACCTTTCTCATTAGATAACACCACAAAAGATTTGTTGTATTGTGTTAACTCCCCTATTAGAGGCTAGACGAACATGAAACACCTTTTTATTGAAAAATAATTCCCAAACTCTTGAATTGAAACTATAAGGAAAGAAATATGTGTTATAAGTCAATCATAATGGGAAACACTTCATGAATATTGGGAATAATTTAAAATTTTATGTTCAAGTTATCTACAACACCAAATAAGTGATCAACTTTTAATACAATATTTTTCTTAAGGTTTAATTATAATTGATCATAACGTGATTGATGTTGTTTTAGGTGGTGTACTAGTTGAAAAGACCCCAATATCTATAAGGACCCTCATCGAAAACATGGCACAAAACATGCAACAATTTGATTCATAGTCTAGTGTACCCATTCAAGGTGTCCATGAGGTGAAAAATTCTAAATTCGATAAGAAGGTGGACATGAAGTTTGAAGAGGTAAGTACCCTACTTCAATATATTTATCCTTTTCAAGGGAAATCTAAGCCTTCTCACCCCATTTATTATGGTATTTATTCTATCAACACCCACTATTATGACATGTTCTCCCAACTGAGAAAATCTTTTGAGTGTTGTCATAAAATATTACTAGGTCTCCCCTATAAACAACCTGTTAGGAAAGAATCATACTATCCATAAAACTTTGGATGGAAGGATAACAAATATTATAGGAAAGGGGGTATTCAAACCAGCCTAAAAACCATGTAACCAACTAGGGTAGAGTAGTCATCCACTACCACCACCCATAAATCTTCAACCACCATAAAGGCCTTTCCAACAACCCCTCTAAAACCCAAGCCTAGCCTATAATAAATGATGAGACAAATGGATGAAAAAAATCTCCAATAACAAATCACACGAGAATCTATGCAAGTCCTAAACACTAAATTAGGCTAACTTGTCAACTCTGTGGGTGAAATACAAAATTAAGGGTCAGGTCAACTTCCTTCTCAACCACTAGTTATCCTTATGGATAAGAAAAATGTTAGTTCCATCACCCTTTGGAGTGTCACACAACTTAAAATCCAAATGGAATCTCCATTAGAGTCATCCCTACCTAAGTAAACCACCATTCCAACCATTAAAAATGGTCCAAATAAGAAGAAACCTTGTCCTGAGAGAAGCCCCTCCAAAGGAAAGAGAGTTTTACTTAATGAAACACAAATCCAAACCATTACTATTCCATTTACCCAAAGGTATAACTAACCAAGGAAATAAAAAGAAACCAAACTTGATAAATAAATCTTATAAACTTTCAAAAAAATGCAGGTTAACATCCCATTGATTGATGTTGTGAAGCAAATTCCATGACACACAAAGTTTCTAAAGGAGATTTGTACACACTGAAGGAAAATTAGAGGTGATGAAAAGGTGATATTGGGGAGGAATGTATTAGCATTGACTGAGCCATCACTTCCCACCAAATACAAGGATCCTGAAACATTCTCGATTCCATGCACCATTAGGGATTATTTCTTTTCTGATGCTATGCTTGATTTATGTTCTTCTATAAATGTGATGCCTCACTACATTTTTTATTCATTGTAGGTTAAAACACTGAAACACATTGGAATAGTCATTCAGTTGGAAAACCAGAGTACTACACACCCCGCGGGTGTGTTAGAGGGTGTTCTTGTGAGGGTTAAAAATTTAATTTTTCCTACCGACTTTTATGTGCTTAAAATAGAATATAATAGTATGAACGTACATGCCCTGATTATATTTTTGAGACCTTTCTTGAAAACTTACAAAACCACAATTAATGACCACAATGGTACATTTTCTATAGAGTTTGGAGGTTACATTGTCCACTTCAACATTCTTGATGCCATAAATCACCCCTAAGAAGAACATTCCTCAATTTTAGTTAATTCCATTGATGCACTCCCTTCCCCTGAAAAAAATTATTTTCTTTCCCTTAATCCCCTTTCTGAGTTTTCATCATTGATGGAAATTATAGGAAACGAATCATGTAATGAATGTTGTAGTGGTCTATAAAAATTTCATGCATGTTTTTTAATTGATTATTTCTTGAGCATTGAGGATCCCATAACTATCGATGATATTGCTAAGCTTGTAAAAGATTATTTCTCATCCAAGGATGTTACCATTGAGTATTTAGATGGGATAATTGACCTTTAACTTTCACATTCACAACTATAAATCCAAAATCTCTCTGAATTGGAACTTAAATCATTGCCTAAAAATTTGAAATATTCATATCTTGAGAATGGAAACAAGATTCCTATCATCATTGCTATTTCACTCCCTCCAGAGCATGAATTGTGACTACTTGAAATTTTGAGGGAGTATAAACAAGAATTAGGACATAAACTTTCTAAAATTCTTGTTATTATACCATAAATTTGAATACATCATATATTGTTAAATGATGAGGCTAAACCAATGAGGCGAGAAAAACGTCGACTGAACCCAAACCTAATATATGTTGTTAAAAAGAAGGTAACCAAATTACTAGATGGTAGAATCATTTACCCCATCTATGATAGCTAATGGGTTAGTCCAGTGCAATTAGTTCCTAAAAAAATTGGTCTAATGGTAATAAAAAATAAAAATAATGAATTGGTTCCAACCCATGTATAGAATAGTTGGAATATCTATATAGACTATCACTAACTAAACCAACACACTATGAAGAACCATTTCCTTTTTTTATTCATTGACCAGATGATAGATAGTCTAATAGGTAATTACCACTACTGTTTTATTGATGGGTATTCTAGATACTTTCATATCCATATTTCCCCCAAGGATCAGGAAAAGACAACCTTTACTTGCACCTTTATCACTTTTTCATATAGGATGATGTCATTTGGTATGTGAAATGCTCTAGGTACTTTCCAGCAATACATGGTTAGTATTTTTTTGTATTACTTAGATAATTTAATGAAAGTATTCATGGATGATTTCACTATATATGGACCGTATTTTTATCAGTGTTTGAGTAGTATTAGTTATTTCATACATTTCTATATTGAAAATAATCATGTATTAAATTATGAGAAATGGAATTTCTTAGTGCGACAAGGTATAGTACTTGGAAATGTCATTTTTGGTAATAGTATCCAAGTAGATAAATCAAAATTAGATATCATTTATTCCTTACCATTCCTTAAAAATGTATGGTATGTGTGGTATTTCTTAGGTCATGCTATATTTTATCATTGTTTCATTAATGAATTTAGTAAGATTGCACTTTTTCTCTCCTGATTACTCAAAAAAGAAAAATAATTTGGGTTTGATTAAAATTGTGAGGAAGATTTTAACAAATTGAAATGGAGTCTCACATAAATTCTAATAATCCAACCACATCAGTGGGATTTACCATTTGATCTCACGTGTGACACCTCTAACTATGCAGTTGGGGAAGTCTTATCACAACGGGTCAATCGAGCTCTACATTTCATAGCCTATACCTCACACAAAATGGACCCTGCCTAAGAAAACTATACCATAATTGGAAAATAATTCCTTTCCATTGAGTTTTATTGGATAAATTCAAATCATACCTTTTAGGGTCCAAAGTGATTGTATTCTCAGACCATGTATCCCTTCGGTATCTCATTAAGAAACTGAAATCCAAAACATGCATCATTCACTAGATACTCCTACTTTAGGAATTTAATCTAGAAATTGGGGATAAAAGGGATCATAGAATGTAATGGATGATCATATGAGTGATATCATCCCATCCTCAAACATTTAATCATCCATTTATATTCCCATAAAGACATGTTCCCTAATGGGAAATTATACTGAGTGCAATACGCTATTCCTTGGTATGCATAAATTGTAAATTATTTGGTATCATCTTGCATTATTGTTGATTTTAACAAAAACCAAGATGATTTTCTGAAGAATTAGTTCTATTGGTACTTGTGGGATGACCCTTGCCTTTGGATCACATATAGCGATAAAGACCTCGGTCATTGTGTTATCGATAGTGAGTTTTATTCCATCCCTAGGTTCTGCCACACTCTTGTTTGTGGGGACCACTTTGGCCCCCAATGGACTACTTGTAAGGTCCTCAATTCTAGTCTATTTTGGCCAAAACTATTTTGGGATGCCCATGATTTCTATAAATCTTGTCCTTGGAATCAAAGAATGGAGAATGTATCTAAAATAAATTAAATGCAACAATAACCCTTACTCTTCCATGGAATTCTCAATGTTTGGGGAATGGACTTCATGAGACCACTCCCCAATTCATTTGGGAACTTGTACATTATTCTAGTAGTAGATTATGTGTCAAAATGGGTAGAGGCATGAGACACTTGTAACGATGATTCAAAAATAGTTTTGGAATTTTTGAGAACCCAAATTTTCTATAGGTTTGGATTACCTAGGTTCATTATTAGTGAACAGGGTTCCCATTTCTTCAATCGTACAATGCAATAACTTTCTCATTGGTATGGGGTCAGACATCGATTTTCTACTACATATCACCCACAAACCAATGTTCAAGATGAGGTATAAAATAGAGAGGTAAAACAAATTATTTAAAACACAGTTCAACCCAATAAAAAATATTGGAGTCTTAGACTCAAAGATTAATTATGGGATTACCGTAATAATTTCAAAACTCTCATTGGAATTTTAATAACCTGGTTCTTCTTTTTGAGGTATGAGTCTCTTCTTTTGCCTTTTCCTTAATTTTTTTGATAAAATAAGGAAAATGGGGAAAAATCCCAAATTTTGTGACTACACGCCGTGTACTTTTCCACACGCCGTGTACTTTGGCCGTGTGGGATAAATACACAGGGCGTGTAGGCCTGTCGGCAATAAAGGGTGTAAAAACTAACTACACACCGTGTATGGGTATTTACACACCGTGTATTCAGTCGAAAGGTGAACAGTAAGGCGGTGGAGGTAGCCGCCAGCAGAGCGACAGTACATGCTGTGTAATCGGGAATACATGTCGTGTACTCATGTCGACCAATGAATAGTGCCACGGTGGAAAGAAGCCGCCAGAGGAACAGTTTAAAAAAATGAGAAGTACACACCGTGTACTTGAGAGTACACACCATGTAGTTTATTTTTTTCACTTAAAATGGGCAGTATCCTCCTCTATTCATAGAGGAAGCTTAGAATGTCATTGGAGCTCGGGAGGATGGACAGAGCTTCAGAGATCAGCTGACCGTGCATCGGGAATTCATTTCTGCTTCTACCGATCACGTTGGAACCGCACGGGTGAGTTCTCCCTTCTCCTTGCGTTGTTCTTACCAATTCTTCCTCTAAGTTAAGTTATTTATTTTTGAACGGGAATTATTTTATCCTAGATCTACATCGTTCTTGGATGATTCAGAAGGTGTCGTTCACGTATACCGATCAGGGGCGATCGAGGTAGGTGGTCTGGTGTTTAAATTCCAATTGTTGTGTGTTTTGTGTACCACTTTGCTATGATCCCATGTTTGGGGTGTCGTATGGCCGAGGCCTTGCATAATTAAATACCTATAATTGCATAGGTAGTTTAATGAATACGTATAACTGTTGTTTGGGGTCACTGCTTGGATCCAGGACCACCCCAGGGGTGCGTTCTTCTATTTAGACATTTGGCCAGGATACCCTAGGGTATGCCATGATTATAATGTGTATTGAACTGCCTTGAGAGGAATTGTCTGTAAATTTCTTGATTATTCTTTGGGCTTGGCTCGGTTACTTGAGCCTGAGGGCAGTGTTCTTTTTAGCCTGAGGGCATTGTTTGTTTAGCCTGAGGGCAAAGTACTATTAAGCCTGAGGGCATGGTTATATTCAATAGCCTGGGGGAAAGCCTGAGGGCGTGGTTATATTTGGTAGCCTGAGGTAAATCCTAAGGGTGTGGTTATATTCGATAGCCTGAGGGCGTGGTTACATCATATTAGCCTGAGGGTAAGGTTCTGTTTGTCCTAAGGGCTTTGTTTTGATGAGCATAGAATGTTATTAAATTGAATGGTCAAATGAATATTAAAATGACAATATAACTGGTAAAGTTAGTTACTTTTGAGTACTGCTTAGTTTATTGCATTTACTACTGCACACTGTTGTTGCACATTCTCACTGACAGTTGGGCATGGGCCTTTGGTGGATGCCTACTAGGATTTATTTCTCACACCATGTTTGGGTCATGTCTTTGGCCCAGACAAATTACATTTATTCATGTATGGATAAGGGAAAGGGACCCTATAAAGGTACATGATTGTAGTAGAGGAGTAGGAGAGCATGAGACCGAGCTTCGGCTTGCGATGCTGCTGCATTATGTTTACTCTGTTTTGTTTGTTTGTATGTACCTTGTACTTGAGTTGTATTGTATTGTATTGCAGTGTATATTGTTATGGATGTTTTCATAGCATTAGTGACATGATGCATCTTTATATATATGACTGCTGGTTTTCTTTTACTTTAGTTGTCCATTTCATTTGCATATTATTTACTGCTTCCGCTGTTGTATGTTGTTTATCATTTCCATTGCGCTACACTTTGAAAAATGAGGGCATAGTTTCCCCACTATCATACCTGGGCCCTCACTGCTAGTTGGCAGCCTCTGGTGTTTGGGGAGATTCGTTTAAGGTCATGTGACCAACCGGGTCCGGGGCACCCGTTGAGTGGCACCCGGATCTGGGATGTTACAAAGTGGTATCATAGAGGTTATTTTCTTTGACTTACTATTTGGATCCTTAGTTCAGGATAGGAAGAAAAGGTTAGTTGGTAATAAGTTGTGCCCATAAGTAGCTAACCCGTACACAGGGAAATCCAATTTACCTTGTGTTACAATTATTGCTAGTTTTGCAATTTTACAGTTGATTTGATTTTCACCATTAGGAAAAGCACTTGTGATTGTGCTGTTTATTTTTATGCTTCGGTTCTATTTAGTTTCAACCCAATGAGATGAGGGTATTCCATATCATACATCATTTAGGCACATGCTAGAAATCACATGCCATGCATAGTTCCATGCCATGTAGGTGCATTAGAAATTGCATGTTGTTGTGATAGTTGTCTTGTTAAAAAAAGAATTCTATTGTGATAACTGCTTTGATAAATACCTGCTATTAGATAGGGTATTTTTTTGTAATGTTTTGATAGGATGAACTCTAAACTTTGGTTTTTGAGGAGTATGGGCCCTCAATGATCGGAAATTGGTGGATCGTCGATGTGTTTATTTTGTTATAACATGTGTAAGATGAAAAGCTTTGATTCACATGGAGTATGGGCCCTCACGGATTGGAATTTGGCACTTAGATGTTGGTTTCAGTGTTTTTATGGGCTCCGGGGTAGTTTCTAAGGCATACTATCTGGAAAATCCAGTATACACGTTGTTTAGTTCTACGGACACACGCCATTTGTTCTTCTGTTTGGGAAGAAATGAAAACTTTTTAAGTACACACTGTGTACCCTCAGTACACGTCGTGTAGTCTCTTTCCATGTCAAAGACCGTGTGGGCAGGGACACAGGGTAGGGAATGGCTTGGGGAAACACGTCGTGTACCGGTTGTACACGTCGTGTAGTGTTGACCTGGTGTTCACCCGTGTAACTAACAACATGAATGGAGGAAACCTTAAGACATACATGCCATGCCTACCTTGAACACTCTGTATAGTCTGACCCAGGTACTCGACCGTGTCACTAACAACACGGGTCGGAGTTATCTTTCCAAGTACACACCGTGTCCGCCTGGAACACGCCGTGTACTGTCAGCTGTGTATCCGACCGTGTAGTGAGCAACACAGGTCAGTCTAGGTCTTCTTTGAACACACCGTGTCTTTTTGAAATACTTCGTGTAGTGTGACCTAGGTACACAGGCCTTGTCACAAACAACACGGGCTGATAAAATCTTGTCAAATACACACCGTGTACATGTGGGAAACGCCGTGTAGTCCTGTTTTAGGAGAGCTGTGTGGCTTAGCCGTGTAAAAGGACTTGGCAGTAAAGGGGGATTCAAGTAAACGCCGTGTAGTTAAGAGACACACCGTGTGTTTGGGGTGTTACACGACCAGTTTAAGCTGGAGTACACGCCCATGTGGATGGCCTGTGACAACACGTCGTGTAGTATTTATACACGCCATGTAGTCAAGTTTTGTAAAACTTGAATGTTTTTCTTCTTGTGTTCCCTTATTTCACTCCTTGTTTCTATTCCTTTAAGGTCTTAATTTAAGGTGTGTGTTTAACCTTGTAGAGTCATGCCACCGAGACAACCACCAGTTGTTCGCCAAGAGAGCGGAAACGATTATACTCCCGAGATGGTAGGTCATAGGCTACCAATGGACCCTCCGGAAGATCCAGATGCGGCGCTAGCCGTTATACCGGACACAGGCACATAGGTGCAGTTACATAAAGGCTTCATGCGGTTCATGCCGACCTTCCAGGGAGCATCACAGGCTGCCACATCTCTGGCGGAGCTCACTCGTATATTCCAGCAGCAGCATCCGCCTACGTTTTTAGGGGATGGTGGACCACAGGCTGTAGAGTCATGGCTGGAGTCTATGTAGACTATTTTCAAGCATCTAGAGATGCCTCCAGGGTGGAGGGTCAAGCTCACTACTTATATGCTACGTGATTCTGCCAAGAGGTGGTGGGATGTTACCACATATTCAGAGCATCATAGGTACATGGCGTGGGAAAAATTGCAGGCAGTCTTCTACGACTTCTTCTTTCTTGAGACACTACAGGAAGATCGAGCTTGAGAGTTCATGAATCTGTAGTAGGGCGCTATGTCAGTGATGGACTATTCTGCTCGCTTCACCAAGCTTCAGCATTTTGTACCTGTTCTGGTGAGTGATGAGGTGTTGAGAGCTAGACGCTTTGAGGGTGGTCTTTGATATGACATACGAGTGCTGGTGAATGTTTTCAGGTTACCTATGGTACATTCTATTATGAACCTGGAACTGATTACTGATAGGAACTTGTGGGAAGCTAGTGGTGTAGGCCAGGGCGGTTCAGCACCATTTTCTGGTACTATTTCTACCAGTAAGAGGAACAGACAAATGGATTTATCTCATGGTGGTAGTACCAGCCAGAGGAATTCTTTAGGTGGCCTAGTAATATTCTACAAGTGTGGTAGAGAGGGGTACAAGTGACCTCAGTGTACCTGTGACCCAGTGGAGTGTCGAGCTTGTGGCAAGATGGGTCATCTATAGTGCTTTTGTAGGGTGTTTTGACCAGCGGCTAGTGAGAGGGGTTCTGTGCAGACTCTGCATGCAGGAGCTGGACCTGCAGCTTCTTACCAGTCTGGAAATTGGGGTACGGTAGGGCGTTCAGGTAAAGATGGTGGTCATGGTTGTGATAGACAGACACCAGGATCTCAAAGGCAGCAGGGCGGGTCAGCTCAGGGTAGACAGGCTATGTCGCAGGGCCACGACACTGGGCAGGCATATGCAGTGCAACAGACCCAATAGGAGCAGGATCCCGGACCTTCTACTGTTAGAGGTACTATTCTAGTAGCTTCTGTTTTATCTTTTGCACTTTTTGATACTGGATCTACACATAGTTTTATATCTATTGACGTTGTGGAGAGCCTTGGGCTCTGTGTTTTCTCTTTTTCTGATATCATGATGCTAGATACTCTGTTGGGGACTAGAACGACTAGTCTGTGTCAGTGCAGGGAGTTCCCCCTTGAGGTTGGTGGGTGTCACTTTCTATGGGACCTCTATGTCTTAGAGATGACAGATTATGATTTCATTCTCAGGATGGACTGGTTGGTTCCCTTTCAAGCCTTTGTATATTTCTATCGTCACAGGGTGAGTTTCACATCACTAGAGGATGGAGAGTTTCTATACAAGGGTGAATGGGATGTCCAGGCGAGTCGATTTGGACCTGAGCATCGTGGGCGAGGAGGTGTGACAGCCTAGATTACGATATTATATCTGGATGAACAGGGAACTTTTCAGAAGGATTTCCCTCTAGTAGTTAATCATTTCAGGGATTTCTTCCCAGATGACTTTTTAGGTCTACCACCCGAGCGTGAGGTGGATTTCTCTATTGATATTGTGACAGGAGCAGCACCGATGTTTATTCCTCCTTATAGTATGGTCACACCTGAGTTACAGGAGCTCAAGAGGTAGTTGGAGGAGTTGCAGGCAAAGGGTTTCATCTGACCCAGTACTTCTCCTTGGGGTCGCCTGTCTTGTTTGCTAAGAAGGTGGATGGTACCCTCAGACTTTGTGTGGATTATCGGAAGTTGAACCAGTTGACGGTTAAGAACCTATATCCCTTACCAAGGATTGATGAACTTTTTGATCAACTTCAAGGAGCACAAGTGTTCTCGAAGATTGACTTGAGATCCGGATATCACCAGTTACGCATTAGACCATCTGATGTACCGCTCACAGCTTTTCGGAGCAGATATGGTCTATACGAGTACTTGGTTATGCCGTTCAGACTTACTAACACGCCAGCAGTTTTCATGGATCTAAGGAATCGTGTGTTCTATCCCTATCTGGATTCTTTTGTGGTAGTCTTCTTGGATGACATCTTAGTGTACTCTCACACTCAGCACGACCATGCCACCCATCTTGAGATTGTACTGAGTACACTGAGAGAGCATAAACTGTATTCTAAGCTCTCAAAGTGTCACTTTTGGATGGACCATATTCACTTCCTAGGTCATATTATCTCAGAGGCAGGAGTTGCAATAGACCCAGATAAGGTGAGAGAAGTAGTTTCCTGGGAGAAACCTAAGAATGTGTTTGAGATATGGAGTTTCTTGGGGATGGCTGGTTACTACAGGAATTTTATACAGGACTTCTCCCACTTAGCAGCGCCATTGACAGGTTTGACTAAGAAGGGTGTGAAGTTCGTTTGGTCAGAAGCTTGCTAGATAGCCTTTCCGGAGCTGAAGGGAAGGTTGACATCAGCACCAGTCCTGACACTTCTAGAGAAAGGGAAGATATATACAGTTTAATGTGATGCATCAGGTATTGGGCTGGGAGCAGTGTTGATGCAGGATGACCGAGTTGTTGCGTACGGGTCTCAGCAGTTGAGGCCACATGAGAGGAATTACCCGACGCATGATCTCGAGTTGGCTGCAGTTGTCCATGCATTGCACTATTGGAGACATTATCTTTTGGGAGAGCATTTTGTGGTTTTCACTAACCAAAAAAGTTTCAAATACATATTTACTCAGCGTGACCTGAATATGAGATAGCGAAGGTGGGTCGAATACCTTCAGTCTTTTGACTTTGAGCTTGCCTATACACCGGGTAAGGGTAATGCAGTAGCTGATGCACTGAGTAGGAAGACTCAGACACAGCCAGTGTAGGAGGCCAGTGGTGAGTGGAAGATTATGGCTTTGTTCTCTGAGATTCATTTAGAGGTGCACGACAATCAGGGTCAAACATATCTTTTTTCCTTAGCTATGACTTTTAACCTCCTGGATAGAGTGAGGATGAGACATCTATCAGATTCAGAAGGCCTAGTTCTACGGGATTCGGTGGTAAGTGAGGACGAGTGTGGGTTCCAGGGGATATACGCGAGGAGATGATGCGGGAGTTTCATGCTTCAGCCTGGGCAGTGCATCCCGAAGTTACCAAAATGTACCGTGACTTGAGACATCAGTATTGGTGGTCGGGTATGAAGAGAGAGGTAGCCGGTTTTGTTACGAGATGTCCCACCTGTCAGTAGGTGAAGGTAGAGCATCAAAGGCCAGACGGACTGTTACAGCATTTACCCATTCTATAGTGGAAATGGGATGACGTCGCGATGGATTTCGTGAAAGGGTTGCCAAGGTCACCTCAAGGCAATGATGATGTGTGGGTTGTTGTAGATAGACTGACAAAGGTATCTCACTTTTTTCTGATCAAGGAGACCTTCGGTGTTGATGAGCTCGGGAAGTTGTATATTTGAGAGGTAGTACGTCTTCATGGGGTTCCTCGTTCTATTGTTTCTGATAGGGACACCCACTTTACGTCTCGTTTTTGTTAGAGTTTTCATAGGGAACTGGGTACACAGGTGCTTCTAAGCACAGTTTACCACCCTCAGACCGACGACCAGTCAGAGCGTACGATTCAGGTGCTTGAGGACATGTTACGTGCATGCGCCCTAGAATTTGGGGGATCTTGGGAGAAGCATATACCCCTAGTCAAGTTTTCATATAATAAGAGTTTTTAGGAAACGATTGAGATGGCAACTTACGGGGCTCTATATGGTAGGCCATGTCGATCACCCTTGTGCCGGTTGGAGGCAGGTAAGGAAACCTTATTGGGGTCACGTCTCGTAGAGGAGACTTCAGAGCAGGTCCAGTTGATCCAGAAGCGGATGGCTACTACCCAGTCTCATCAGAAATCTTATGCTGATCACCGCAGATGACCTTTGGAGTTAGTGGTCAGGGATCAGGTTTTCTTACATGTTTTTCCGAGGTTGGGACACAGGCGGATCAGGAGACAGGGTAAACTTTCTTCGAGGTATGTGGGGCCATTTGAGATTATAGAGAGAGTCAGGTCGGTTGCCTAATAGTTGCAGTTACCACAGAGGTATCGGGCCATGAATGACATCTTCATTGTATCTCAGCTGTGCCATTATCATTCAGACCCATCTCACATCTTTCATCTAGAGGAGGTTGAGATATAGGCTGATGCATCCTTTGAGGAGCATCTGATTCCTGTCGTTGATTGGAGCATAAAGGTTCTCTGAGGCTGGTCAGTTCCTCTCATACGGGTGCTATGGAAGCATGGCCGGGTGTAGGAAGAAACCTAGGAGTGGGAGACTGACATACATGCTCAGTGGACATAGTTGTTCTGAGCTTTATCTTCACCACACTTGGAAGGGAAATTCGGGGACAGATTTCTTTAAGGGGGAAGTTTGTAAGAACCCGGTTCTTCTTTTTGAGGTATGGGTCTCTTCTTTTGCCTTTTCCTTAATTGTTTTTAATAAAATAAGAGAAATGGGGGAAATCCCAAATTTTGTGACTATACGCCGTGTACTTTTCCACACACCGTGTACTTTGGCCGTGTGGGATGAGTACACAGGGCGTGTAGGCCTGTCGGCGATGAAGGGTGTAAAAACTGATTACACGCCTTGTATGGGTATTTACACGTCGTGTATTCAGTCGGCAGGTGAACAGTAAGGCGGTGGAGGCAGCCGCCATCAGAGTGATATTACACGTTGTGTAATTGGGAATACACGTCGTGTACTCATGTCGAACGATGAATAGTGCCACGGTGGAAAGAAGCCGCCAGAGGAACAGTTTAAAAAAAATGAGAAGTACATACTGTGTACTCGAGAGTACACGCCGTGTGCTTTTTTTCACTTAAAATGGGTAGTATTCTCCTCTGTTCACAGAGGAATATTAGAACGTTGTTGGAGCTTGGGAGGACATCCGGAGCTTCAGAGATCAGCTGACAACACACCGGGAATCCGTTTCTGCTTCTGCCGATAGCGTTGGAACCGCATGGGTGAGTTCTGCCTTATCCTTACGCTGTTCTTACCAATTTTTTCTCTAAGGGAAGTTAATTATGTTTGAACGGGAATTCTTTTATCCCAGATATACATCATTCTTGGACGATTCGGAAGGCGTCGTTCATGTATACCGATCAGGGGCGATCGAGGTAGGTGGTCTGGTGTTTAAATTCCAACTGCTATGTGTTTTGTCTACCACTTTTCTATGCTCCCATGTTTGGGGTGTCGTATGGCCAAGGCCTTGTGTAATTAAATACCTATAATTTCATAGGTAGTTTAATGAATATGTATAACTGTTGTTTGGGATCACTGCTTGGATCCAGGACCACCCCGAGGGTGCGTTCTTCTGTTTAGCCATTTTGCCAGGATGCCCTAGGGTATGCCATGATTATAATGTGTATTGAACTGCCTTGAGAGGAATTGTCTATAAATTTCTTGATTATGCTTTGGTCTTGGCCCGGTTACTTGGGCCTGAGGGCAGTATTCTTTTTAGCCTGAGGGCATTGTTTTTTTATACTGAGGGCAAGGTACTACTAAGCCTGAGGGCGTGGTTATATTTGATAGCCTAAGGGAAATCCTTAGGTAATGGTTATATTCGCTAGCCTAAGGGAAAGTCTGAGGGCGTGGTTATATTCGATAGCCTGAGGGAAAGCCTGAGGGCATGGTTACATCATATTATCCTCAGGGTAAGGTTCTTTTTGGCCTGAGGGCTTGGTTCTGATGAGCATAGAATGTTATTAAATTGAATTGTTAAATGAATATTAAAATGTCAATATAACTGGTAAAGTTAGTTACTTTTGATTACTGCTTAGTTTATTACATTTACTACTGCACACTATTGTTGCACATTCTCACTGATAGTTGGGCACGAGCCTTTGGTGGTTGCCTACTGGGATTTATTTCTCACACCCTGTTTGGGTCATGTCTTCAACCCAAACAGATTACATTTCTATAGGTATGGATAAGGGCAAGGGACCCTATACAGGTACATGATTGTATCAGAGGAGTAGGAGAGCATGGGACCGAGCTTCGGCTTGCGATGCTGTTGCGTTATGTTTACTCTATTTTGTTTGTTTGGTTGTACCTTGTACTTGAGTTTTATTGTATTGTATTACAGTGTATCTTGTTCTAGATGTTTTCATAGAATTAGTGACATGCTGCATCTTTGTATATATGGATGTTGGTTCTCTTTTACTTCAGTTGTCCATTTCAGTTGCATATTGTTTACTGCTCCTGTTGTTGTATGTTGTTTATCTTTTCCGCTGCGCTACACTTTGACAAATGAGGGCATAGTTTCCCCACTATCAGACCTGGGCTCTCGCTACTATTCGGTAGCCTATGGAGTTTGGGTAGATTCACTTGAGGTCATGTGACCAACCGAGTCCGAGGCACCCGTTGAGTGGAACCCAGATCTGAGATGTTACAGGAATGACACTATATTAGTTTTTGGAAAGATTTTTCACCACCCTGTTGAGATAGAGCACTGAGCCTATCAGGCCATTAAACAATGCAATTCTAATCTTTCTTGTGTAGGTTCTCAAAGGAAGTTACATATTCAAGAGTTAGAATAAATTAGAAGAGACTCATATGAGAACTCTTGAATTTATAAAGAGATAACCAAAGCTCCACACAACTACCTAATCCTTAATCATCAATTCCATATTAGGAAGAAGGTACTCCTTTTAAATTCAAGGATGAAGTTGTATCCAGGTAATCTTCATTCCCACTAGTTTTTCCCATACACTATTACTAATGTTTATCCATTTTGTGTTGTCTAGGTTTAAAATGAAGAAACAAAACAAACCTTCACTATCAATGGGAAATGGTTAAATTGATTTCACAAAGACATCCTAAATTTCCCAATGGAGGAACTAAAAGTTAAATAATAAACCTACCACTGACACCCACTAAGTTTTATCCTACCTTCCCACATTATCTTTTATTACAGTAAGGACACTACATACTCTAGGTGTGGGGATATGGGTAAATTCCTAGGTTAGTAATAATTTGTTATCATCTTTCTTCCTTTTTATCTTTTTCGCTTAATACATAGTATTGTTACCTTTCCCCATCCCCCTCACTTTTATGATGAAATGTTTATTTTTGATGCCCAATTAATAATGGAATTTATTAAAAATGCATGAGTAATTTCCCTATTTCAAGTTGTTTTAACATTTTAAAAAAATTGTTTGAATGATATAATGTATGTTTTAGAATGAATTTAATATTGAGGTGTGACTTTTTATAAAAAATTGTTTTTTAATGATATAAATGGTTGCATCACTTTGAAACCTTTGAGAAGATTGATACACTTTGTGTGGGTAGTTTATAGGAAAATTATTTCACTTAATATCTCCAAAAATATTTGAACCCAACCATGAAGTGTGAATTTTTCTTACTCAATAGAAGGTAAATATAAGTTAGGTTAATATTTATCATCTTTACAAAATTATTTTTCCATACATTTTTTCCTTATCCAATATTTTTCATTACTATACCATATCAACCTATGCGTGTGTACCTGTTATCTTACTGTTGTATTCCCTTAAAAAGCTAAAAATAAAAATAAAAAAAATATGGGTTGTGTCTTGGGTAGCTCAAAAACCACTATTCTTTGACCTTTGATATTGTTATGACTATTACAATTAATGTCATGAGGAGATCAAATAAGGTTTGATAGATGAGTGTGATATTTGTTCCAAGTGAAACTTTTGAAAAAAATAACAAAAATAATAAATGAGTGGAGTGATGAAATGTAAAACATATGGGGATATCTAGGTTAGGAGATTAAGGTTTTACTTACATGAATTCTTAAGTGAGTGGGTCTTCAAATTTGATTGAAAAGGATGCAGGGTAGGTTAAATGGACATAATCATTTAAGTATGTGGAGAGTTAGTGACATTGTGGACTTTTGAATTATTTTCTCAAATTGGAATCATTTGTCTCCTTTAATTTCATTATAATACAATTTATGATACATATTTTTACATGATCACCAAGAATAACTCATTAGTGTAATTTTTTTTCTTTAATCACATTGATATCAAGAATTAGATTTTAATTTAATGTCAAATATTCATGAATTTGGGAATATCTCCATGAATAATATTTGGAAATGTGAATTTTCCAAGGATTGAAAATGTTTAGGTGTGGGGGTGTGGTCACATCATGATATATTATTTTATTTCACCCTTACACCACTGTATTAAACCGATTTTGTATTATAAATTAAAAATATAATAATAAATTTAACTTCATGTTTGATTTAATTGTTTAATTTTTATAATTTTTAAAAAGGTATATTTCACTTATTTTTATGTTTTCATTATATGTGCAAGTGATTTAGAGAGCCCACGATGGAATTCAAGCAAAATAGGCCAAACTCCACAGGATCAAAGCACACATGTGGACTCAAACGCACACTACAACTAATATGTGAAAACAACTGGACTGAAATTTTGTGTTATGATCCAAAATTTAGTTGTAAAAAACTCTTATGAAGGCACAAAATCCCAATTATTATATAAATAGGCCCAAACAGTCTGATATTTCTAAGAAACTAAATCCAATCAAAGTTAAAAGTTTAGTTATGTATTTCATCCATATCTCAGGATGTAGTTTTCTAAATGTTTCCAAATTTTTGGTGAAGATAATAAAGAGGTGTAGAAACAAATTTTTAGTTTTATGAAAAGTTATATAATACTTTATGGACACCTAAAACCATGGGATAGGTGGTTTCTCAAAATTTGGGTTCTCAAAACCGCCTTCCACTTTGCCTATAAAATGGAACCTTGGGAACACCATTTGTAAGTTTAGACAAGGAGTGAATTTATACCATTTTGGAGTCCAAAAGGAGTCTTATTATCACCTTTTATGTTTTTTATCTCTATATCCTCATAGGGATATTTGAGATGAAGTCAGATTTCCACACAAGCTTCCACCTCCTCTCGATGGTGGGATAAATAGTGGAAATTCATTGTGAGGGAGTTTCACACATGTAAAGGGAGTTATGATGATTATAATAGCTACTATCTTGGATTAATTTGGGTTTAAAAACATATCATTCCATGTATCTTATTTTATTTCATATTTTAAGGCTTTTTTTGATGCATGTGATTAGTATGCTCTTAATTTTTAATGATCTGTGTGAGGTTTTGAGTGCGTGACTTGTGTTGTTTTGATTAGACAACACAAGAATCCTTTTCTTACCCACTTTATTGAGATTTAAATCTAATTTGGAAGCTCTTATTCCAGGAATAAGTGTTGTACCTTGGAAATAATACTGTTATGTCAGGGTTTGGTTCTTGAAGCATTGATATAAAATCTTAGGAATTAATCAGGATTCCAATTAATTTCAACCAAAGACTTAATAAAAACCTAAACGAATCTCTAATAATAATGAGATTGGAATGTGTGTAGTGAACTCACAATTACCCCTTTAACTAGTATTTTTCAAAATCCACTTTTTTTAAACTATTAAACTCTTTAAACTCAATTATTTTCTTAAAAATATTTTCAAAACCACCCCACTTTTTAGTTATTTTTATTGAAAATACACACTATAAATCACAAAAATCTTTGAGAAATGACCTAGGGTCTTACCTAGACTAAATATAATCATATAAACCAATTCAATTTGATGTTTCATGAAAAAAATATTACCTCACCTAGCTCCTCTACCTATCTACTACCAACCTCCTCAGCTGCACTCTGGCCTAGGTCCCTATAGATGGGGACCATCATGAGGATTCCCTCGGCTAAATCCATATTCCCTTAGCTGCTAAAAAAACTCCAGTGGTACCTACTACTGAAACTACCTTAGAGGAAACTATTATTTCTATTGATAAGGGTCCTACACCCCCACCTAATACTAACCTAATTGATTGGTCATACACTGAGCCCGGTGGTGACTATGTCCTATGAAGACATAACAAGAAACAGGAAACCTTTAGCGGGTGATCAGGAGCCACCTACACCAAAATAATGAGAAGTTATACACTATAGTCAGTTCCCCATTGGTTGAAACCTTCACTACCTAAACACCTATGTCCTACCATCTATAGCTCTGATCCTCGAGATTCTAGTGTTATCCACCCTCTTGAGGCTCCACTCCCAAGGAAGAATTCACTCAATAACCTCAACCTTTTATGTACCTATAGATACATAGGGAGTGTAAACAGAGTGACCACATACTCAATCACTGGGTGATAATCCTTCTTAAGACATCATGATCTGAACTCCTCATCTAAAAAAACATCTAGAGAAAAGTGAAATAATTCCTTGAACCCGATCTCAAGATCCCACACACTCAGACTCCCCTATTGAAGAGAGATAAACTCCCACTACTTCACTGCATTCATCATAAATGAAAGGGACTTTGAATGGGACTCCCTATGAAATTATGGATACAACACATCTACCTCCTTTCGGTCACCCAGAAACAACATCCACCACTGACACACAACTCCCCACAACTGACTAACAATAAACGGTACCCTGAACTTAGCTCGAGCACGAATCAGACAAAAAGTGATCTTGATATCATCCAACCAGCACCCCGTCTCTAGATATGAGACACTCCCCTTATACTTTCCCAAACTATACCACTAAAAGGAATAAAATACAATCCTCATCCTCCTATATTAGATGAATCCTTAGACAATCAACCAGATCGACATACTGAACCTCAGTTGCCTGAACCACTTATGGATGATGAACACAATCCATTCCTAAAAATTAATAAGAACATCCTAAACCTAGTAGCATGGAATTTTATAATTGGTTTATTTAATTAATTCAATTTTATTTCCCATGATCACCTAATTTAGAAACAAACATAATCAATCGTGATGTATATACCTATACCAGGCCTCTACTCTGCAAACAGATCCACCTCACTTGGTTGTTCAACAAGATCAAAGTCTATACACTGGATCACATAGGTCCTTAAAACCCCATGTCCAATCCACTCTCCCTAGCCTATGTGACACACCAATATCAATATTTATTGTTTCTATACCAACCCATGGAATCCTCACTGTTCCTAACTCCAAGCTCCATCATATCTCTCAACCAAACTTTTGATACCACTCTGTCATGACCCCCTCCCTCTAAATATGCCAAAATGAAATAATATAGATAATTAACCCTTGAGTCCCACCTCTAGTAGACCCTGAGCTGGTGACTAGCACTGAGGGTATAATTTTTTTCTTAATTGAGGGTAATTACCCTCTAAAATAAAAAAAATTGGGAGATAGGATAAACAACCACCAAACAAATCCAGCAGATAATATAAAATTAAACCCAAAACCATACCACAATACATGATTAGAAATAAATCAATACAATAAAAGTATCTAAGTAAATACCAAAAAGATATTCCTATATTAGTGACTCAATAGTAGCTCCAAACTCCAAGATATTAATGTCTAGCTCGGTCCCCAAAGTACTCCTGAAAACCTTAAAAATAGTTTATATATGTAAGATGAGCATAACATGTATACTCAGTAGGATCATACCCAAGGTCTAAAGTGCACATGTGAGAAGAGCATGCTAATTCTCTGGTGAACAAACAACAGAACTAGCAAGCACTTATACATGTCAACTAACTAATCCCAGTCTCACCATAGCTCTCTCACCATACCATGAATCCAATATAATAATATAGATTTGAGATAATAACAAATTAAGGTACTCTACCACCACTTCCCCAATGATTTTTCACTCTCACACCCCCAACATCAAACGTCTTGTACTCCCATACCTTCTGCACATACCACATCACATCACATCACATCATATCACATCACACCACATCACACATGAAGACACATGGTCCATCTTTGATGTGGGTCAGGATGTAACCCTACCTACCCCACCCTCTCAAGGTCAAGTATCTTATGCTCACATCAAGAATCACAACACCACATCTCACTCATAGACACCTGGGCCCACACATCACATCCTATCCCATCATAACTACAACAACCAAATATCACTTGAAGACAACTAGGCCATCACTATAAATCTCAATTACAAACACTTGGTCCATAATTGCTGAATCAAGAAAGGGGAAGAGATTTATCTAACCATATTTATCACTGCTAACCTATATGTTAGGAAAAATACTCGGAACCCAAAACCTTTGGGCGTTGGTAAGGTTGTCCAACTTGGGTAGGGCATGTAAAGAAATACCATAAACATTCATGGTATATATATAACACACAATACCCAACCTATGGGTTCACATGTTCCACACTAGCACACACCACATCACCACTACCATACTATACATCAATCGTCACAACTACTGAAACCACTATATACAACACCACACCACCACCACACAGAACCACACAATTCCACTTTTATTTACAAGACACCTCATTCACATTTACACTGCCTATTCTTTTACTATTTTATTAATTTAATCCATTTACCACACATCCATTTCCATCCAATCTCATTTATTTACCAGCCTATTTAATTTTGTTTTAACATCACAATTTCTTCCATAGCTAACCAAGAAACTAATAAAACCATGCCACACAAAAAATATCCCAACACACAACCATTACCACAACACCATGTTCCCACCATCGTCATCATGCCACATTGACCAAGCCATATCACCACAATAACCAAACATCATACATCCCAACTACACCTCACAATATAAACACCCCACATAAAAACCACACCTCACCACCACACACCATCACTACTGCACACAACGACCTCAAATCATCACCACATAATCACCACCACACACCACAAAGCACAACTGTTCGCATCACATCCATGAAAACCAACCACCACATCACATCCCTACACATCACACAACCTATTCCGTCACCTCCATCATCAAATAACATCCCAAAACTCATAGGTAAATATAACTAGCACAAGAACACACAACAACAACACATACAAGCTTCCACAATTTATACAAGTAATTTCACCAAATTACTTATTTACTTATCAAGGGTATTGTCACACAAACCAGATTCCATGGGAAACAAAATTATTTTCCAAATAAATGTTAAATAACCTTTTATTTAGGGTGCAATCACACAACAACACAACAAGGGTCTCAGGTCATATCATCTACAACACAAACAAGGTTCCCAATAACCATTATTTTCAAAATTAGCAACAAACATGCATAATATCATCAAAAACATAAATCAAGTAGTAAAGAATGTGATATCTCCCCCATAACCATCAATTTCAGTTATTCCAATTCATTATATTATTTAATATGAACCTTACTATCCACTAAAATGAAAGAAAAACCATGTAATCCCCACACATAGCACATAAACTGGTGAGAACAGAGATCCCCTACCTCAAAGAGATTTTTGATATCACTATGCACTATGGGGTGAAGAAGAAACAACCTATAACCCACAAATACACAAAAAATTCATAGATCAGCCTACACCACATCAAGGGTTGTCAAAAAAATAACCCAAAACACACCCCATATGGAACAACACTACCAAAATAGATCCCCAGAGGAACAACAGAAGTAAACACAAAATAAAAGAGGAAGGAAATCACCATCAATAACCAATGAGAAACCATATAAATCCATGGATCAAGGTAAGGGAAGTCCAGATGGAAATTCTCCCAAAATTACTTAGGGTTCATCCATAATGAGAGAGATACAAGCAACCAAATAAGATAAGATTCATTCGAATGAGTTTTATAAACAACCTGTAACTCACCCAATTTATGGTGTAAATTATAATTTTACACCGTAAATTCCATGGGTCCACCCAACTTATGTCATAAAACCATTTTTAGTCCACAAAACAAAATATCTTCAATTTCCACTAAAATTCATGGTGCCTCAAGATTAATTAAACTTATGAAATAAATCCCTATCTTATGACATAAAACCCTTTTTCACGGCCACCCCTCTTCCACATACAATATGTAACACAAGACTTAAACCGAACATTTATGTTATAAAAACCTCTTTAAGGATGGACACACAAGCATTTTTCTCATAAAAAACTATACCTTTACGATATAAAACCTTTTTAACAACCACCCCTCTACAACAAAATAACAACTTCAACTCCCCAGAACCCTCCAGGACCTCCTCTAAACACCCCCAACCACAAAACTAGAAAAGTAACGAGTTGGGAAGGCATGGAAAGTTACAATAAAGATTTTTTAGACACCCATTGAACCTATTTTATTACATATAAAGTATTGATGGACCAAAATTCATGAACCTAAAGGCTAATGAATGGTAAAAGGGACCCTTTTTCACTTTTTTTCTTATGTTCCTCCTGGGCCCATTATACTCCACCTTGCCGGTGTGCCACACACACTCACCTTCTACTAAATCCCACCATCGTGCGGGAAACCCACCACCCACATGCTTACATGAGTGTGGGAAAGAGAACAAATCCCCCTATTTTAATGGAGGAAAATGGTTCAATAGCTGGGGTTTGATCCCCAGTCACATGGGTGCAAGGTATCAACCTCAGCCAACTAGACTGGGTTCGGTTTATAATAATTAATAATAATTAATAATAATGTAAATAATAAGAATAAATAATGAAAATAATAATTTAATTAATATATTATTAATATTTTGATTAATAATTAATAATAATAATGTAATTAACAATAAAAATGCAATTAATCAATAATAATGTAATTTTTAATGATCATTAATAAATAATAATAATTAGTAATTAGTAATTATGTAATATTATAATTAGTAATGTAATTAATAATGATCAATTATGCAATTAATAATAATTAATATACAGTATGTATGAGGGATTACAAAGCAATAAAACAACACACATAAAAGGGAAAAAATTAATAAAAACTAACAATAATATATTTAATGTTAATTATTAATAATTACTAATAATAATGAATAAAAATAAAATTATTAATAATTATTATTTAAGATATAGAGTATTACAAGAAACCAAACAACACACACACCTAGAAACCCCATTGGGTAATGCCTCATCCCTCCCCATAAGGAGTGACAAGCACACATTGGACTCATTTTATTACAAACATGACTCAAAGTCCTGGAGACATAGAGGCCTTAGAATATGGGTGGATTGAAGTATCAATTATCCAAATGTTCAATACATGCCCCTTAATGAGAAACCGAAATTATTCCATGTCATTGGTCTTACACATCACTACTCCCTTCTGTAAGTAGTCATCACACCATATTACTAGATTGAAAGTTGTGTCACCCCTCACTAGTAATCATCACATAATGATTCCCCCTCAATGCACCATGATAATTTAATAATGTAATTAATAATAATTTAATAATTAAATTAGTAATAATCAACACTATAATTGCTAATAATTATTAATAATGTTGCAATACATTGACCCGAGGACTCAAATCCTGAGGCCAAAATCAGAGTGCCGCATGAAATCAAGTGCACTCCTTTGATTTAAAAATGTTATAAAATAATGTCTAGGGATAAATTAAACCATTGAAAATGACTTGATCTCAAAATAAAAAAAACTAAAATGATTAAAATTCATGTGTATGTAAAAATTGTTTTAATAAAAACCATTTAAAACACAGTGGATACAAATTTAATTTTATAGATAAAAACAACTATAAGAGAAACATCTAATCCTACATTCTAACTCAAAGAAATAAATAATCAAGACTCAATGACAAGCCTCTTTCTCCTTTTTAGATATCTCTAATGTATATCGATGAATCTCTACTGTTAAAGTATGAAACTTTATCTTTCCTCACATCATGATCAATAATATCTACAAGTTCACTAAAGTGAACATGTAGGGAATGAGTATAAACTTAGTAGGATTTCCCCAAAGACTTCAATAAATATACATACATAAGAAAAACTAAAATGTAATTCCAATAAAAAATTATAAATTAAAAATAGTTTTATCTAAAAACATTGATTTACCAAAATCATTTCCAAAACCAAATCTTAAAATCATGAATATAAATTTTGAATAAAAAACATATTTTATAGAAACAACCTAAAATAAAACCATGGTTTCAATTTCATTTTAAAACCATGATTTATTTCTAAAATAATCCCTTTTGAAAACTCCTTTTTTTCCAAAATCTAATGGAAACTCCTCATTTACTAAAGTTCCAATGGAAACTCCCCATTTCCCCTAAGACATAAAAAACTATATGTTTCCTAAAAAATCACTCATATAGAGATATTATAGAGTATAATATAATCAATTTAATCTAATGCTATCCAAAAACAACTCAAAAACAATTCATAACTTACTTATCCAGAATCAAATAATTATTCACCCAGTGCTTTGTGCAAAACAAGTCATCACATGTTCACACATTAACCCCAAACCATCTACTTTACCATATCTAAAATTTATGTGTCTTCTTTTTAACTTGATCATCCTAAATGTTTCTTGATTTAATGCATACCAAATCTCCGCTTTACCTCGAATGGATATTAGAGGTTTAAAAACAGTTCTTATTAAAATATATTTTCCATGCACGCACACACACATTATGCAAGAATATCTAATAAACCATGGTTAATTCATTTAATTAAATTCAAACCTTTCTTATTTATTGTAATGTTTGTGTCATGATGATGGTAATTACTAGTGAATTTTTTGGCGAATTGTGGTATTTGGGTAATTAAGGTTAGGGTGTGTTTGATTTTTGGGTCCAAACAAGGAGTCATTTTTCATTTTGTAATATGGTAAAGGAATTTGAGGTTTGAGGATTTATGAGTTTCAGGACATATTTTTGAGGTTTGGTAGGTGAGATGTGGATCTAGGTATACTTGAAGGAAGTGTCATGGGTACCTGGTGGAGGTTCACCAGGTACCCAGTGGGAAAGATAGTAGAGAGGGGAACCTAGGGGAACCATCAGGTACCTAGTAGGCATATCCTAGTATTTCCTTAAAATTTAGGTATTTTAGTCATTTTTCTTTATTCTATTTAACTACATTTGGGTTTTATTTAAAAATTCCACCTTTTAGTTGTTCATAGTCCCTTACATGGTTGTTCTCTTGGTTTATCTTCTCTTCCTTCAAATTCCTTAAACCAAGGGTTATTTAAGGGAGTTTATTCATGCTAATTACAAGGGAAAATCTCCCTTATCCTTTATTCTCCCCATATCTTCCCTTTATTTTTTTGTATCTATCTTGGTGGAGGGTTTTTATTTTTGGTTTCATCATGACATGGTGAAATGTCTTCTAAACTCACGAATTTATATTATATTGTCTAAAAGAAGACCTAATGAGATGTTTTCCTAACTTTTGTTTATGATTCATTATGAAGTGATAGATATGTGATTTATTCTAGTGTTTTTTATCATTTTGGGTTTAAAGTGGATGATGGTGAGGTATTTTTTTAAACTGGGTCTTAGGATGGAATAGTATTAGATGGATTTTTAGAATATTATGTGTAGAAACACCAACTCGAGTGACCTAGATCTAGTGTCTACTTTATTAAACTGGTAAAAGATATAAAGGATCTCATCCTGAAGGACCAATTAGTTTATTAGTCTTGAATAACCAAACACATACATAATTCCCATATTACATTGGAAATATAAAATACATAGCATAAAAAAACATTCTCGCATCCCTGATATTATTCATAATATCCATCTTAACATCATAGGAAAATGAAAAAAAATAAAGGGTGAGCTCAAATACCCAATAATAGTTATATATAGAAGAATCTATCATGAGTAAATAAGGAATAATCAATATGGAAAATAAATAACAGAAACATGTGTCATTTAATCAATATCTTGAGATAAAAATGTATCCATGGATAATATCCATGAAGTATTATTATAGATAATGATAAATTAATTATAAATGAAAGAAATGATTAATATTGTCCATTGTGATCTCATAAATCATGATATATATACCACTAAAGCCTTGTGCCAAGAGAGTCTAATAAATGTGTAGGTATACGCCATAAACCCATTTAATTTGAAAAACATAATTGTTTTATGAGACATATTGATACATATAGGGGCTATCTATAACTGGTTACCACCCATCATTACATATCCAATACATTCCTCATATATTTAATGACCAATTGAATTCATAAAAAATATTCTTTATCAACAAATATCTTTATTGAGTAAAGAATACCGATTTATCAAGGTTTCCCCCAGTCAATCAAATAACTTTCATAATGAAACACCATATATAGAAATTATATAAGGTTTAATAAATAATAATATCCATGATGTATATTTAATATAAATTTTATGTCCAATGAAAAATGATCATAAGCAAGTGAATGTTTCAATATAAATTTAATGACCACAAAATTAATAAGAGATAAAATATGAACTTCAATTTATTAGAAATATAGGTTTTGAAATAAATTCATGTATTTTGGAGAATAAAATAAAATGGATGAAAAAAATTAAAATAATATTTATTAAAATAGTTTTATTTATAAAACCTTTTAAATCCTATATAATAAGTGAAATATCATAAAATAGTTATGGAGGCTGGAAAATCCATTAATGCCATACACATTAAAAAACTATTCTTTTTTATTTTTTGCAAAGAAATTTGAAAATGAACCCTTTATAAAACATTAGAAAGATTCCTTTTATTCCCTTTAAAAATTAAATGATAACTTAAAATGTAATTTGAATAAATAAAAAAGACTCTTGTAAAATAGTTTTGAAAAAATATGTACATGGAAGAAAAATACACCCGATTAAAAGTGAAATAAGATTGAATTTTAATTTAAAACTCTACTTACATGATTCTAATGCCAAAGAGAGGAATATTTTAAATAAAATATTCAAAATACTTAAATTTATATATTATAAGAAAATATATGATCTTTATGAAATATATATTATAATATTCCTTCAATGAAAAATATAAGCAATCCCAAAAAATTGAGATAGTAAAATAAATTCTTACTTATTTGGTAACTTTTAAATAGTAACCCCTTGAAAGTGTAAACTTGATTCATTAATAAATAGATATTAATTTTAAATACATAAAAGTGGAATTATATACAGTACATAAAAGTAAATAGGTGTATAGTGCTAAATATTTCTCAATGGAGTGGAAATTGAGATGAAATCCCTTACCTCAAGTTCGGCTTGCCTCATGAGTGCTTTTAACCTCATGTATAATAAATTTATATTTATTATAATCATATAAAAGAACCATATATATATATATATAATATTATATATGATCTATTTATAATATCTTATCATCCATTTGTAAACAATCTTTTATTATTATCATTGTTTTGGGTGTTAACTACTTCATTTTTCAGGAGAACTTTGTTTTGGTAATTATGGTCCTTGTACTTTGATTATGGTTCCATAACATACAGAATGTTAATAATGATATAAATATCATAAATATCCATTATATATATATATATATAGATTCATCCAGAAATTTTATAGATAGAAAAATTAATTACATCGTTCATGAAGACGGTAGGTCGTATGTACGCATGAACCCTGTTTTCAGTTTTCGATGGGTGGAATGAAATAAAGGTAAACAATAATTCAACTTTAAATAATAATTATAATATCATATATATATATATATTAATTATATCCTTATTACTACCCATGTAAATCTAGAATGAAAAATAGATCACATTACTTTGGGGAGGTGGTAGTTAACACGTACACACAAGCGATATTATCATTTTCCAATGAACTAGAATGTAAGAATTTATATGATATTAAAATTAAATAATAATTCTTATTTAATAAATATAATATATAATAATTAATCCCATAATTATGAATATCCATGCAAGGTAGTGATGGAAAACAAATTATATCAGTTCGCGAGGCGGTAGTATGTAGTATACATGAGCAATGGTTTTGTTTCCCATTTGATGGAGAAGGATATGGATAAATATTATGCCATAAACATAATAAAATATTTTTATATGTAATATATTAGAGTTATTATATTGTATTTTTTATGACATAATTGAAGGTGGTAAAATAAGAAATAAAAAAAGAAAGAGCTTGGTTAAGATGATTACCATCTCTTAGAGAAACCTCATTCGGATCTCTTCTTAGGGACACTGGGGGTAGTATTTTGGGAATAAAATAACCTATAGAATTTGGGTAAGGATTTTTGGAAGATAATTTTGTAGGTATTGGTCAAACTATATGGCTCAAAATTATGTAAAGAATAGAGATATTAGTGTCCTTTTATAAGTGAGGGGAGGGACATTCTTATAATTTGTTAAAGTATTAAATTAATATAAATTATTTTTCACATAAAAATGGATCAAAATTGATATAAATAATATATAAGATGGTTAAGAGTCTAAATTATCACATAAAATAAAAATTAGAAAGTTTGGGTGATATTTTCACCATTATATCTTTGTTTTAACCCCTCAGTTAACCCTTTGAAAAATTACATCGATAAAAAAGTTTTTCACACTATAGAAGCCAAGAAAGTTACCATAAATAAAAAATTGGACCATAAATGGTCAAGGTATGAAATTTTAAAGAATATATTATTTCCTATGATCACTTCCAATATTTTTATGATTTTTAAATAATTTAATAAAATATTATTTTAATAAAATATTATTAATGTCATTTTTGACACTATTCTTTTAATTTGAATTAAAAAACATCAATACAAAGATGAAATTTGAATAAAATATTATAAAAAATCACTGATAATTTATATTCATATATAAAATTATTTGAATCCAATAATTCATCCAAATTTTATTACATTTAATATTTTTAAAATAATTTATTTTATTTTTTATAATTGAATAAATATTACATCAGCGTTGCATAAGCGTTTAAAGTAACTATTGAATTACTAAAAATTAAAAATAAATTAACATGATAAAAATAATAATTAATATTTAAAATAACCATTTATAACAAAAAAATAAGTTGTTTTTATCCCTATCATACAATATTATATGCATTAAATGTAGGAGAGTGACATTTTTGACTTTATCCTTTACGTAAAAATTATAAAGGTCAAAATCAAAGGTAAATAAAAAAAGGTCATATTTTTTATGTTTAGATGAATATGGATGAAATAAACTCATACAAGGAAATAAAGTAAAGTTTTAGGTATATTGGTGATTCCTTATTACATTATTTTTAACCTTAATTACCTGATTTACCCTTATGTGAGATGATAAATTTTACCACAAATACTATTCATAATGCCTAAAAATAAATGGGGTAAATTTACCAAATTTTAACCACCTAATTAAAAATATATAATAAATTATATTAAATTAAATTCCTATAATTTTTAAAAATTAATTTAAATATTAACCTGCAAAATGCAATAAAAAACAATTTTCCAAAAAAAATCATTTTTTAAGCCTAAAAAAAGAGTCATATCAAAATTATATAAAATGATGATCATAATGTAAATAAAAAAGATATTATATAACCTTAATACCAAATAAAAAATAGAATGGATCTTTTAAAATTAATTTATTTAAATAAAAAAAATGTCAGTTTTATAAAATCGTTATTTTCATTATTCACTAAAAATAATTCTTTCTAAAAAATATCAAAAATTCTACCTAATATAATTTTGACAAAAAGAATTAAAAAATGATGTAATGATAATATTTTAATATTTTTTAATGGTTTTTTAAACTTGGTGTTTTGTATAAATCAATACATTAAATAAATTTATTTAAAGTGAAATATATAATAAAATCTTAGGCCATTACATTTTACCCCTTATAAGAATTTCTCCCTCAAAATTCGATCACTATGATAAAAAAACTAAGGATAATTTTGAATCATCACATCCTTAGGTTCCCATGAATATTCTTCAAACTTATGGTTTCACCACAAAACTTTGACTAGGTGAGTGGTCTTGTGTCATAGAACTTTCTCTCTTTGATCCAGAATCTCCACTGATTGTTCCTAATAAGTGAAATCTTATTCCAGTGGTATGAAATCTAATTTCAGTACATGTGAAGGATAAGGTGTGCACTTAATTATAAGAGATGCATGAAACACATCACAAACTTGAGAGATATTTAGTGGAAGCACCAAGCAATAAGCCACCAGCCTGATACAATCAAGAATGTCAAAGGGGCTGATATATCTAGGGATCAACATTACCTTCTTTCCAAATATCATAACCTTATTCCAAGGAGATATTTATAGGATTACCTTGTAATGAAATTTTAACTCTAGATCTCACTGATTATTTTCAGCATAATGTTTTTACCAGTTTTGATCCTCCCTTATGTTTTGTTGAATGGATCTTTTCTTCTTTGCTATTTTTTTAGCTAGATCCAGTCCCAGTAGATTTCTTTCTCCAACTTCATCCCAGAATGTTGGAGTTATTCACTTCCTTTTATATAAGGATTCATAATGATCCATCTGAGTTCTCAAATGAAAGCTATTGTTGTAATAAAATTCTACCAAATGAAGGTGTTGATCCCAACCACCTTTGAAATCTATATAATAAGCTATCAACATGTCTTATAGAGTTTTAATAGTCTTCTAATATTGACTATATATCTGAGGATGATAAGTAGTATTGAAAATCAACATTGTATCCAGATCCTACTAAGGATTCTATATAACTTTGAGGTAAACCTCAGATCCTGATCAGATATGATTGGGAGTCTCACTCCATGAAACCTCAGAACTTCCTTAATGTATAATCAAGTAAACTAATCAAGAGAGAAATTTTCTAAAATAATGATTAAATTCCTTGATTTCTTAAGAAAATAATATGAAACCCAAATAGCATTATGACCTTTATATGTTTTGGGGATTTTGATGAATAAATCCAAAGTAATGTTTTCCCATTTCCATTCTGGAATGGGTAATGGTTGTAACATCCCCTCTGACTTCAATCTATTAGGCTTAACTTGTTTACACACTAGGTATTTGGATACATACTTTTCAATATCCCTTTTCATGTTATCCAATTAGAAATACTCTTTCATATCTCCGTACATATTTGTAATTCCAGGATATATAGATAATGATAAACTATGAGCTTCATCCAACAACCCCTTTAGCTCTGGTATTAATGAGAAACACACTCAGTTCCTAAAATCTATCATTCCATAATGATCATGGAAAAACCTAGGAAATTTCCTCTCCTTCTATAATTACACATATTTCTTCTATGCCTTATTAATCCTCTCATGGATTCATGGTTGAACATTAATCTATGAAAGATAATATTTGTCCCTTTTCCTCAAGATTTCAAGATCTAACTTATGAAAATCCATAAATATTGGATCTCTTTAAATCCTCATCATGTAAAAACTAGCATGATATTTTCAACTCAGAGCATCAGTCACCTTGTTCACCTTCCTAGGGTGGTAATGTATTGAGAAGTCATAGTATTTGATAAAATCCATATTATATGGTGAATATTCAATTATTTTTCTATAAATATATAATATAATATTTTATAATTAGTATATATATCACAACTTTCATCATACAGATAATGCCTCCATATCTTCAATGCAAAAATTACCACTAACAGCTCCAAACCATGATTCGGGTAATTTTTCTCATGAATTTTCAATTGGTGGGAGGAATAATATATTTTCATATAATTCTTAATGAGGATACATCCCAATACCTTATTTGATGCATCATTATATATCGCAAACCCTTCTACACTATCGGTTAGTGTAAGTATAGGTGCAATGACCAAACTTCTCTTAAGTTCTTTAAAATTATCCTCATATTCATATTTCTATTAAAACATAACCCCCTTTTGAGTCAACTTGGTGGGTGGATTATATGTTCATGAGAAATATCTCACAAAGTATCAATAGTGTCTAGCCAACCCAAGAAAACTATAGATCTCAGTTATCATGGTTGGTCTAGGACATTTCTCAATAACTTCTGTCTTTTAAGGATCCAATGATATAACCTAAATTAAAATTATATGACCCAAGAATGAGTCTTTTTTATCCAAAATCAACACTTGATAAATTTGGGATAGAGCTTCTCCTTCTCCAAAGTGACCAACACAATCCCTAAATGTTCTTCATTTCTCTTCGAATATATAATAATGTCTATAAATACTACCATAAACTAATAAAGGTAATCTATAAAGACTATAATAATTAAATCCATGAATATAAAAGCATAATCAGTATGTCCAAATGCATTACTATAAATTTATAATGACCATACCTCACATGAAAGGTTGTATTGGGTATATCATCATTTTTGAACTTTAGTTAATGATATCTAAATTGAAGATCAATATTTGAAAAATATTGATCTATTCATAATTAATCAAACATATCATTGATACAAGGTATATTATACTTATTATTAATAGTATCTTGTTATATTCTTAATAATCAATGAAAAAAACACATTGAACCATCTTTCCTTTTAATAAAAAGAACAAGTTCACCCCATGATGAAGCACCAGGATGAATGAATCCCTAATTTAGATTATCTTGGAGATTCTTATTTAATTATTGAAACTAAATCAGGTAAATTATATATAGAGTCTTTGAAATAGGTTTAGCACTAGGTGTGAGTTATATTGAAAAATCAACTTCACGATTCAGGGGAATACTAGGGAACTCTTCTAGAAAGACATAAAAAACCCCCATATAATAGGCATATTCTTAATATTGAGTTCCTAACCAACCATATGAGATAAATATCCCTCATGAATAGGTACTAAAACCCACTTGATGGAAGTAATTTCCATTGGGATTTTAGGTCCATATTCACACCGATATACTATCATAGATTGATTCTAAAAATCAAATATAATTTCCCAAATCCAATAATATATTTTTGAGAGAATTAATCCATTTTTAAACTACTAATATATAAGTATTTCTATTAAATTATGGAGGCTTCTATCACATGAAGTAATCCAAAAAATGTGAATCATGTTGTGGAACAATAGGTTTCTCTATACAGGCAAGGTTATTCATCATAACCCAAGTCATATAATCTAATATGGATATGATTTTCTTAGTTCCAACACCAACTATATTGGTATGATCAGTAGATAAATCCCTATATTAACTACAAGTGCTGATTCCCTTTCTTCTATTAGGTTTCATCACTGAATAATGACACACACTAAGTTAGATCATAATCATCATGAATATTGATCCATAAAATAAAAATCCATATAATGGTAAAAGTTCTCAAATACTTTAAGGGATTGTCACAATTCCTAAGCTAGCTATGTTCATTAAAAATTTAGCTCCCAAGGTTTCTACTAATCTTACCTTTGATTACAACTGTAGAAACTCCAGATCTAGTAACTCAACACCTATGTCTACTTGATTACATTGGTATAAGATAAAAATGATCTCATATTGAAGGACTAACTAGAATAATCTTGTAGAACTAGATACATACATGATTTACATATTATAATGGAAACATAAATACATAGTATAAAAAATATTCTCACATCTTTGAAATTATTCATAACATACCTCTTTATATCCTAGGGAAAGAGAAACAAATAAAGGGTGATCTTAGATGCTTGGTAATAGTTACATACAATAGAAATTATCATGGGTAAATAAGGAACAATCAATATTGAAAGGTTAATATCTAAAACATGTTCCATTTAATCAATAAATTGAGCTTGAAATACACCCATGGATAATATCAATGTAATAATATCATGGATAATAATAAATAAATTCACAATGAAGTAAATTATTAATATTGGATGTCATGATCTCAGATATCATGATATTTATACCTCCAAATCCTTGTTCCAAGATATTTTAATCAATGGGTGGGTATACACCAGAAACCCATTTAATTTTGCCTATTGATCTATCTCGTGATACCTTTCAATACATCAAGGGGATATCTATAATCAATACCACCACTCATACATTTACAATACATTTCTCATATATTGAATGATAAATTCAATTCATAAACAATATGCCTTATAAAAAAACATTTACATTGAGTAAGGAATATAGATTTATTAAGGTTTTCCCTAGTCAATATAATAAAATTCATGGTAAAACACCATATTTAGAAATGAAATACAGTTTAAAAAATAAGAATATCCATGATGGATATTTAATATAAATGTAATTTCCAATGAAAATGATCAAAATAAAGTGAATGTTTCAAAAGAAAATTAATGGCAACAAAATTAATAAGAGATAAAATATGACCTTAAATTCATTAAATATACAAGTTTTAAAATAAATTCATGTGTTTTAGATAATAAAATAAAATTTATGATAAAATTTAAAATAATATTTCTTAAAATATTTTTCATTTTAAAACCTTTGAAAACTTTTATAAGAATCTAATTATCATAAAATAGTTATGATAGTGGGAAAATATGTTAATATTGTATAAATTAAAAAATCATTCCTTTTGAATTTTTGTAAAGAAAGTTGAAAACAAAAAATTAGTAAAACATTATAAATATTACTTTAAAACCATTTAAAAAGACAAAAATAACTTAAAATTTACTTTGAGTAAATAAAAATAAATTTTGTAAAAAAATTTAGAAAAATATGGACATGGAAGAAAAATATACCCGATTAAAAGAGAAATAAGATGAACTTTTGTTTTAAATAATTTTTTTCTTGATTAAAGTTAAAAAGAGAGAAAAATCTTGAAGAAAATATTAAAATTATTAAATTTATATAGGATAATAAAATAGATGATGTTTATTAAGGATATATTATAAGATTACTTTAATGAAAAATTTAAGTTATCCTAGAAAAATGAGATAGCGAAATAAATTCTTATCACATTGGTGACTTTTAAAGTGTAACCCATTAAAAGTGTAAACTTGAATTGAAACTTTAATCATAATGAATAAATATATATTAATGTTAGATAAATGAAATGGTAAGTGTATACACTGCATAAAAGTAAATAGGTTCATAGTTCCAAATATGTCTCAATGGAGTGGAAATTGAGATGAAATACCTTATCTAAAGTTCAACTTGACTCTTAAGTGATTTTAACCTCCTTTATAATAAATTTATATTTATTATAATTACATAATAGTACCATATAATGGGTCTCCCTCTACCCAGTCTAAAAGAGGACTTTGCTTTAAATAATAAATTGAGGCTTCATCCCCAACCTTTAAAAAAACATAACAGTACCATATAAATATATATAATATCATATAATATCCATTTATAACATCTTATCATGTGTATATTAATAATATTTTATTATTATCATTGTTTTGAGTGTTAACTGCTTCGTTTTTCATGAGAATTTGGGTTTGGTAATTACAGTACTAATAATTTGATTATGGTTACATCACATATAGAATGATAATAATGATATAAATATCATAAATATTCATTATATATGTATATATTTATATTTATATCCATCCATAAAAGTTATATATAGAAAAATAAATTACATAATTCATGGAGATGTTAGTCATACGTACGCATGAACGTTGTTTTCATTTTCAGTGGATGGAACAAAAGAAAGGTAAATAATCATTAAATTTTAATTAATTATTATTATATCATATATATAATATATATTAATTAAATCTATCCTTATTACCATCCATGTAAAGTGAAAATGAAAAACAGATCTTATCGCTTTGTGGATGTGGTAGTCCACACATAGGCACGAGTGACGTTATCACTTTCCAACGGATTTGAAGGTAAGAAGGTATATATGATATTATAATTTCATAAGTATAATTATTTCATAAATATATTATATATTCATTATTTACATCATTATGACTGGCCACGTGGGACGGTGATGGAAAACAAATTACATCGGTTCGTGAAGCGGTAGTCTGTTGTAAACACGAACGATGGTTTTGTTTCCCATTTGATGGAGAAATAGATGGATAAATATTATTACATAAAAATAATAAAATATCAGTATATTGAAGATAATAATGTTATTATATTGTAATTTTTAGGACATAATTGAAGGTGGTAAAAGAATAAGTAAAAAAGAAAGAGCTTGGTTAAGATGATTACCTTCTCTTAGAGAATCCTAATTTGGATGTCTTCTTAGGGACACTAGGGTTACTATTTTTGGAATAAAAAAACCTTTAAAATGTGAATAAGGATGTTAGGAAGATAATTGGTAGTGTTTTTTGATATATATGGTGAAAATTGGTGTAAATAATAGAGAAAAGCGGTGCCCTTTTATAAGTGATGGGAGAAGCATTCTTGGAATTTATTAAATTATTAAATTAATATAAATTATTTTTTATGTAAAGATGGATAAAAAATGATATAATTCATATATAATAATATAATTAGTCAAAATAATCTCATAAAATAAAAATTAGACAAGTTTATATGATGTTTTAACACTTGTCTCTTTGTTTTAACCCCTATTAACCCTTTGAAAACAATGTTTTTACACTATAAGAGTAATAAAAGTTACCATAAAAGGATAATTGGACCATTAATGGTCAAGGTATGAAATTTTAAACCATATTTTTCACAATTTTTATCTTTTAATATTTTTATTGTTTTTAAATAATTTAATAAAATATTATTTCATAAAATATCATTAATGTCATTTTTGACACTATTAATTTAATTTCAATTTAAAAACATCAATAGAAAGATGAAATTCAAATATAATAATTTAAAAAATCACTAATATATTATATTTATATATAAAATGCCTAGAATGCAATAATTAATCCAAATTGTACCATTTTAATATTTTTAAAATCATTTATTTTATTTTTATATTAATTGAATAAATACTGTGTTGGCGTTGCATAAACATTTAAATTAGTTATTCAATTACTAAAAATAAAAAATAAATTACCATGATAAATAAATTCATTCATATTTTAAATAACTATGTATAATCGAACATGATTTGTTTTAATCCCTATCACACAATATTATATACATTAAAAGCAAGAGAGTGACATTTTTTACTTTATCCTTCACTTAAATATTATAAAGGTAAAAATCAAAGATAAATAGAAAAAAGTCTTTTTTTTAATTATGTATTATTACGGATGAAATAGACTTATCCATTGAAATAAAGACATGTTTTGGATATATTTTTAATGACTTATCATATTATTTTTAACATTAATTACCAGATTTACCCTTAACCGAGATGAATTTTTTTATTAGAGTTACTGTTCATAATGCCTAAAAATAAAAGGGTCCTATTTACCAAATTTGAACCTCCTAATTCCAAATATGGAATAATTTTTATCAAATAAAATTTATATATGCTTCAAAAATTAATTTAAAAATAAACCCGAAAATGCGACGAAAAATGGTTTTCTAGAAAAATATGTTTTTAAGCCTAAAAATAGACTTATATCAAAATTATATAAAATTTATATCCTAATGAAAATAAATAGAATATTATATCACTTTAATAAAAAATCCAAAATATAATGGATCTTTTTAAAATACTTGATTTAAAAAAAAGAAATGACATTTTTATAAAAATTGATATTTTCACTATTCACTAAAAAATAATTTTTTTTAAAAAAATACCAAAAATTAAACCTAAACTAATTTGTAAATGATGAATTAAAAAATGATATAATATTAATATTTTAAGAGTTTTTTTTTTAAACTCGTTATTACATATAAACCAAGCTAGTATTCAAATTTATTTAAAGAGAAATATATCATAAAATCTTAGACTGTTACATCCCGCCTAGGTTTTTTAAGGGATTTGGTTATTATTGTGTTATGGTTACTTTGTTATTATGATGGGTTGTTTATGGAATTATGTTTAATGGTTATTATGTGTTTTTTTATGATCATTGGGTTGATGAAGCTCACTAGTGATCATGGTAGGTGGTCTCGACCCTTAGAGTGATTTCTAGGCTATGCCTGGAACATGCTTGACACATTCGAAATCAATATTTAAGTGAAAAATCTATTTTTAGAATTCTCAATGAATTTAATTTAAATTATACTGTGATATAATAAGGTTAATTGATTCTAAGATACTTTTGTGTGAACTAAATGCTAATTATTATTTTAGCCATGCAACTTTTGAAAACCCATATTGGATTACTTGTGTACAAATAATATTTTGTAAAAATAGAATTTGGCTGTTCATATTGTTTTTAAAACTTAACTATGATTCACTTTCTTATAATATAGTCGTTTCACTAACTTTTATTTATAACATGCTATGATATGTACACCACATGGGTTATAGTTGAATCTAGAAATAGGGTGTAGTTAAGTGCCTCAAGAATTGGGAGTTGTACTTTCCACTTATGGGGTTTATTTATAAAATGGTTTAAAGTAATTCATGGGTTTAAAAATAAAGGATTGGTAGTTGGTTGAACCACTTTGGGTTGTTTCACTTGGGCTCAGGGTAATAGGGGGTTGGGAACTTTCCACAAACATGGACCTTGGTCCTAAAATTTTACAAAGGAGATGTTGGATTTCAAATTATGGCATAACCTCCTGAGACTTATTTACCTCACAAGGTGAATCCATATCATTCCATTTAAACCTAAATGAATCATATTCAAAATATCCAAAATTAACCCTTGGTCATGAACACAATTAAAGATTTTGGCTTTTGCAATGGGTTTATTGTGATAAACTACCCTTGATAAAAGTCATTAGCAATGAGATTCCATCATAAAAAATCCATCATGGTAAAAAAATTGAAAATATAGTTATTTGTGAGAAAAAAATCACAAAAAATAATTATTTTTGATATTCCTTGATTCTCATCACAAATAATCCATAGGAAATTTTAAAAAATGTAGTTGTGATGGGCTATTGTAAAACATGTTATTAATGACAGAGTGTATAGTCCATCACAAATAAGTTTGAAAAAATATTTAAAATGGTAATTTTAATGGATTAATAAATTTATATCAATCACTTAAATAGATAGATAAATAAATAAATAAATAAAATTTAAAAATAAAAAAATAAAAAAAAATAATTAAAATATAAAATTAGAAAAAATAGAATAATAACATCATTACACCATTTAACACACAATATGTTTATTAGAAAAAATGCATAATAGTCATAAAAACAATTGAGCATAAATTAATATGAGGTGGAGGATCACTCGAAGGGCCAAGGAGAGGAAACTCCATACCAACATCACATGCAAGCCATCACATATACTCCAACATTAGATCATTTATCTAACACTACTATTCACAATCCTCATCCCTCTCTCTACATATGATATATCATCTCATTCTGAGCTCTAAACCTATCTTCATATTGTGTAGGGAACGAAAAAAACAACTCTTCATGATCTCCCTTCGAGCTGACCTATGACATTGTAGATATACCATAATAACGAGTAGGTGTCAATAGTGAACCAATACCAGTCACTCAACCTTTATTGACACTATGCATAATCACCTATATCCAATCCACCTCATTGAAACCTAACTCTCAAGTGGAATATGCTTTGATCTCAACTTTCCTCTCTCATAAATGAGAAGTCACAGTCTTATATGTTTCCTTAAAATATAATTGGAAATTAGAATAATAATAAAATTAATATCAATAATTTTTTTTTTAAAATATTAACCATAATCTGGTGTTGTGTGTCATTGATAAGCTATCTTGTATGGGGATCAATGTATATATTATTGTAAACTTCAAACTCTATAATAGAGGGGTTAGTAGAGGCCTATATAATATAAAAAAATCTACATTTGAAGTATATATACAATAATAAATAATTTTACTTACCACGTGTCATCAATGTATACTAAATGTACGACTCCCAACCCTATGTGTGACTTCCCACCTCCCCCAGTTCTAATGCCCTAATGATGACCTCCTCCTAAAAGTCTCTCATATTCAGTAGGCATATAATCTATCTCATACCTGATCTGAGATATATCTAGGTTGATGAGAGAAGTAATACTGGTCAAAAATAGTAACATAAGCTCTATCCATATATCTCTTTCATAAGTTGTGTAAAAACTGATGAAAATGTTCACATATAAAAATCTCCCATGCCTTTCGGATAGAATATCTAATGCAATCATTGATCAGAGAGTATAAATTCTACAAGACAATTAAAAACAACATCTTTCTAATTAAATGAGTTTAAAATAAAATATTATTTATTAACATACAATTGAGTTGTTGAATATTTGATTTCAAACAATAATGGGAAATTGATCCCATGACACCCATGGCATAAAAAAATAATTTATTAAAATTGCACCAGCCTTCCCAATAGTTAAATACGAAAAACTATGCAAATAAAAAAAATAACCAGAATATCATTATCAAAATTAACATAAAAACTTAATATAAAATAAAAACCTTAAAAATTTGAAAATACCTCTGTAAAATAGGATCAAAATCAAGAGATGGATGTCTCTATGAAATAGGGTTCAGAATCATCAATTTAGCAAGGATTCACCCCCTTATAATAGGCAGTGCTATAACAGTATCCCATAAATAGATGAATCGAGATCCTCATCTGGAAGTCCGACATTAGTGATAGAAAAAAATAGATCATCAAGAGAATCTATATCCATATTAAACAAAAAATATCACCTATAAATAATTGTTAATATATATATATAATATAAAAAACTAATAAATACTAGAATATAATAATTACTTGTAAAAAAATACATGAATATAATAATATAACATGTAAATATTTGTTAATATAGATATCGAATATAAAAAACTAATAAATACCATACAAAATATAATATTCTTATCTATTAATAATTGTTAATACATATATAAAATATAAAAAAAATACTGGCTAATTACGACTAATTATCATGAATTCTTACAATATTTTTTTACCAATTATTACCATTACATTTTCATTTTAATAATTGATAAAATTATTTATTAAGTAATACTAGTTATTTATTAACTAAAAAAATTAATAAACATTACTAATTTTTAATAATTATTACCATTTCATATATTTTTATACAATTTATTACAATTTATAACAATTTACTAATATTTATAAATTATTAATAATATTTAGTAATTAATACTAATATTGACTAATTTTTACCAATATTAGATAATTATTTATTAATTATTACAAATTATTTATTTATTATTACTAATTATCACTAATTATTTTAATAAATACTATATTTTTACCAATTATTGTAATTTTTAGATAATTTTTAGTATTTTCTATATTTTTTACAAGGCATTAATAAATTTTTACTAATTATTAAAAACCAATATTTTAATAAATATTACTTTTTTTAATAGTCATTGTTTTTTTCATTAAAACATATTTAATAATTTTTTTATAAAGAATTTTTTTTTAGAATTTTTTTCTTTAAATTGATTTTCTCAAAAAAATTATAAAACACCCATTTCCTATTTATTCCATATGTTATATATATATATATATATATGTATGTATGTATGTATATTTATATTACACAATTTCTTAATCCAATATATATACATCAAATATATTTTTACATGTTTTTTTAAACAAATATACATATCAAATCTATACATACATAAATTCATTCATATATATATATATAACGTTTTGTTTAAACATTTTCTTTAAAAAATGTATAACATTTTTTTATAAAAACTATACATATCTGTTTTGACCCGATTCGCGTCATATTAGAGGCTTGACAAATAGTAACCAGTCCGCATCGGGTACGATGTCATCGGATGGTCTCCAACAAGTTTATTCATAGAGCCAGAAACGCCCAACGACCCTTGTATCCTTGATTCATGGACTTGTTTTTCAAATGCAGGCACTCATTGGATGAATATTTGGCCAACGACACTTAAGGACTTTATTGGTTGAGAGGATGAGAGGTTGGGTACGTCACACCCTTCTGGTAGGAATTATTACCTACTCCGAGACTCTCTTATAGATTTAAGTAATGTTTATATGTTTATAAATCCTTAGTTCACTCCCAAGCATGTGTCTTTGGATTACCTTTGGGTTGAAAAATCAATCATGGATACGCATGGGTCAGGAATTACTGAGACGACGCTAGTTTAAGCCCTATGATGAGGCACTTTGGATTTTACCATCATCAAGGAAGATCAGAAGTTGCTTCAATATCGAGATCAAACCCATGATATGGGCTTCCCACGTATCTTCATGAGAGGAATTATAACCCATGTAGTTTAGTGACACTTAACTAGACACATCACATTTTAATGTCATACGATGAGGACCCATCCATGCAGTTTAACGTCATGCAGCTAAGAAATATAGGCAGAATATGTCTATTCAATATTTCATGTGGGACTTACACCGAAGAGTACTAGGACTCTTAGAAGATGCATGGTCTCCTGGGAGGATATGGACCCACTGGGGATATATCTCGGTGAACACTAGGGTGATTTGGGTGTTGGGTTTGTACCTTAGGGAGGCTTCCTAAGTATCCCAGTTAGTTGGGAATCAAAGCCCTCGTAGTTCGGTTTAAGTTGGGGGTTATACCGTAAATGAGGACCTCTTTGTGGGAGGCATGATTGGGGATTAACCATTGAAAAGGATACCCTTTTAGCTCGGGCCATCAGACAGGTGTCCTACATGTCTTGTTTGGGGTAGGAATCAGAGTTCTCATAGTTCATTTGGGTGGGGCTTACACATGGAAGTTGCCCACTTGAGCTCAGTCCTCAGAAAAGTATCCTTCATATTCTATTTGGAGCAGGAATCAGAGTTCTTGTAGTTCATTTTTGTGGGGATTATGCATGGAAGCTACCTACTTGAGATCTATCTTTCAGACATGCATCCTACATATCCTATTTTGGGTAGGAATCAGAGTTCTCGTAGTTAATTTTGGGTGGGTATTACATGTGGAAGTTGACCACTTGATCTCGTTCCTTCAAATAGGAATCCTACGTATCCTTTTTGGGGCACAAATCAGGGCTCTCATAGTTTATTTGGGTGATGCTTATGTGTGGAAGCTTCCCACTTGAGCTCGGTCCTTCAGATAGGCATCCTACATATCTTGTTTGGCGTAGGAATCAGAGTTCTCATAGTTCATTTTAAGTTGGGACTTATATCATAAAGGAGTTCTTGTTTGTGAGGGGAATTATTGAGGATTAACCTTTGAAAAGGATCTCATTTGAGCTCGGGCCTTCATAAATTCATCCTATGTATCTTGTTTGAAGGAATCAGAGTTCTCTTAGTTTATTTGGGTGGGGCTTACACATGGAAGATGCCCACTTGAGATTGGGCCTTTGGATAGACATCCTACATATCCTGTTTGGGGTAGGAATCATAGTTCTCATAGTTCATTTGTGTGGGAATTATGCATGGAAGTTGTCCACTTGATCAGCCTTCAGACAGGTGTCATGCATATTCTGCTTGGGGTAGGAATCCGGGTTCTTATAGTTCATTTGGGTGGGGATTATGCATGTAAGTTTCCCACTTAAGCTCGGGTCTTCAGATAGTCATCCTATGTATCATGTCTGGGGAAGGAATCAGAGTTCTCGTAGTTCATTTGGGAGGGTATTATGTGTGGAAGCTTCCCACTTGAGATCAAGCCTTCATACAGGCATCCTACGTATCTTATTTGGGATAGGAATCATAGTTCTCATAGTTCATTTGGGTGGGGATTACATGTGTAAGTTTACCACTTGAGATTGGATCTTTAGACAGGCATTCTACGTATCCTATTTGGGGAAGGAATCAGATTTCTCGTAGTTCATTTGGGTGGGGATTATGCATGGAAGCTGACTACTTGAGCTTGGGTATTTAGACAGATGTCCTACATATCCTTTTTAGGGAAGTAATCAGAGTTGTTGTAGTTCATTTTGGTGGGGATTACATGTGTAAGCTTCCCACTTGAGCTTATGCCTTAATATATCCATCCTAGATATCATGTTTGGGGTAGGAATCAGAGTTACATAGTTCATTTAGGTAGGGCTTATGCGTGGAATCTTCTCACTTGAGCTTAGGCCTTTAGACAGGTGTCCTATATATCCTGTTTGGGGCAGGAATCAGAGTTCCCATAGTTCATTTGGGTGTGGTGTGAATTTTTTGATCATCTTCAACCTATAAGACCACATGAGTCATGCTCAGTGTGAGAAACAAGAGGAACCAGTAGATTCGACAAGCCACACACCTTCCCTTCTCTGATGATGGAAAAATAGGACGACAGTGGAATAGGCTGGGGTGACAGCTCGATGAGAGAGAAATGGGGGCTTTGAATGTTCCAAATCTCACCCGTGTTGATATCCAGGATAGTTACATTTGTAAATCTATCTATATATGTCATGGGACGAGCTTGAGAGGAGCAGGAGTGCCACCTATAGTAGAAAGGATATGGGGTCACCTTAAGGGGGGATGACCTAAAGATGGTTTAGAGAAAGGGGATAAGCATTGATCCTCATCAAAAGGAAAGGCAAACATGATCCCTTTGACTTATCATTACCCCTCATTGAATGGAAAATCCCATGATTACCCTTGATCACTAGAATGGGGATGTTCACATGAGTATTTCAAGGTTGGGCCCCGGGTTACCATGAGAATGTAGAATTAAAGACATTCTAGGGGTCCACACCCTTGCTATAATTACCCACATGACTCTTCTTACCATGGGTATGTAAACTCATAAGGACACGCTGATGTGCCTGGTTGTTTTATCATATGGGTCTGGCGGCTTTGGAAGAGACTTTATCCTGATGCTGATGGACTGGTTAGTGGAGGGGATTCAGAGGATGGGATGGAAATGTAAGGGTGTGATCAGTATAAGAAGGTATAAATCCTTAAGGTACCCTACTTCACGTATCATTTGTTTATGCGGGGTTGGGTACCCTCTGCATGGCATACTACTATGTGGGTGGAGGGGTCATCCACATACTGAGGTGGTATGCAGACCTGGACGCCGTCTGTGTACTGAGGTGGTACGCGAACTTGAATGTGGTCCGCGTATCATAGCAGTACATGTCCTTAGGTTCTATATGCATACCATGGTGGTATGAGGCACTGGAGTCCCTCCATGTGGCAAATCTCTATGTGGGGAAGGGTTTTGTCTGAATAGAGATGTACTATGTAGTACGATGGATTGAATAAGGAGAGTTAGTCCTAAAGTCTATGGGAATTTCATCCGTAAAGGGGGTATGGTTCACAGTTTTCTAAATAGGTTTTCAGTTTTTTCCATATTATTATCCTTCCTTCTTTTCATGGTTCGTGGCTTGTTTATACATACTGGAAACTGTTTGTGGTTATGTACTTCATCGATCTTTTTCCTTAGAAGTTTTCTATCCATAAACCCCAAGATCTCTGAAAATCTGATCCTCTATCTCATTCTATAGGCTTGCCTTGAGGTCCTTTTATAGAGTTTCGAGGAGGATGTATCTATGGGTCACATGGCACTGATCACACATCGATTCACTATTTCATTTTCACCCTTACACCACTATGCTAAACTAGTTTTGTTTTGAAAATTATAAAAATAATAACAAATTTCACTTCATGTTTGATTCCATTATTTTTTTTATCACTATTAAAAATGGAAATATTACTTTTTTTTTGATAATTTTATTGAAGGTGGAGGTGATTTAGAGGGACCATGACAAAGTTCAAGAAAAATAGACCAAGCTGCGTAGGATCCAAGCACACCAGTTTACTAAAACGCATATTTATATTGAAACATGCATCCAAATGGGATGAAATTTTGTGGTCTAGTCCAAAATTCATTGGGATACATTTCATATGAAGGAATCCAAGCCTCATTCGGCAATATGGTGGCCCAACTAATCTGATCTATCCAGCACAACAAATATGCACGAAGTCAAAAGTGGTGTGTTGTGATTTGTCCATATATCGAGATGTAGGTGTCCAAATAAATCTAAACTTTTAGTTGAGATATTCATGATGTGGTTATACAAATTTTTAGTTTTATCCAAAGAGATATAAGGATGAATAGAGGTCAAAAACCATGTTTCAAGTGGTTTTAAGAAATTTGTGTGCCCAAAACCACCTCCCACTTTGCCTATAAAATGGAACCTTGGGATCCTTATTTAAAAGTTTGAGACCCAGGTTCAAAACCAGGTAGAGGAATATTTTTCGGGTACTGTAGTAGTATTGTAGCTACTACTGTAGTAGGCACTGTAGAAGGTATTATAGCAGTATTGTACACTGTGCGGATACTGCAGCAGAACTGTACACTGTGCAGGTATTGTAGCGGAACTATACAATGTGTGGGTACTATAGCAGGCAATGCAACAATTACTATAGTAGGTACTATTCGGTACTGTAGTAGCTAGAACTATTTACCTTGGTCCACCAGTTTGGGATTGGAGTCCTCAAGGCTTTCGGGCCACCAAGGACTTAGGGTCAGTAGGGCTTTTGGGCCACCTTTAAGCCCTTCGGGCCACGTGCAGTTTCCCCATACAGACTCTACAAAAAAGGAGCATACCCAAAAGAGGATTCAGAGCAAGTACACTCACCAGAGCAGAGCCAAATGGATTTGACAAAATGAGAGGGTATGAATATGCCATTGGGACCAGCCTGTGCTTGCATGGGAAGCCTATCCAGATGGTCATGAGAAGGTGGAGAGCTACTATCATAATGCAGATGTTGTGGAGGGGAAGTTCCTTGTAGATAGTTTGGTTGAATTCCTTAAGACCTTCGGGTCATGTAATCTCCTAAGACTATGGGCCATGTAATCTCTGAGCCTACGAGCCTTGTAAGGGTTCCCCCTCATCCCTTGAAAGGGGGGTTATCAAAAAATCAATAAAAATGAAGGCCTTCGGGCCATTCGGGAAATTTTTGAGTCCTATATGAGTCTCCACTTCATCCTATAAGTTCTGTAGTCCCTTATCCTCATATGGGGATCAAGAATGAAGAATGAGTTCCACCCGACCTTCCTCCTCCCGAAGTCGAGCTAAACGGTGAGCGTTCGTTACTAGGGAGCTACACACATGTAAAGGGAGTTTTGATGCATATATTAGCTAATATTTTGGATTTATTTGGGTGTTAAAACATTTCTTTCCATGTATCTTAAATTATTTCTTATTTGAATGCTTTTTTTGATGCATGTGATTGATTTGATCTTAATTTCTAACCAATCGATGTGAGGTTTTGAGTGCATGAATCGTGTTGTTTGGATTAGAAAACACAAGAATCCTTTTCTTAACCACTTTTTTTATATTTAAATATGCTTTGTAAGCTCTTATTCCATTCATAAGTTCTATACCTTGACAATATGATTGTTATGTCAAGTTTTGGTTCTTCAAGCAATGAAATAAAGGCTTAGGAATAATCAGGATTCCAATTAATTTCAACCAAAGAATTACTCCAAACCTAAATTAATATCTAAGAAAAATGAACCTGAAATGTGTATAGTGAAATCACAACAACCCCTTTGTCTCATATTTTTCAAAATCCACTTGGTTTTTCAACTATTAAACTCTTTAAGTTGAGTTATTTTCTTTAAACTGTTTTCAAAATCACCCCCTTTTTAGTACTTTTTATTAAAAACACATACTCTAAACCTATCAACAATCCTTGAGAGAAAAACTAGGGTATTTACTATACTGTAAATAAACCCTAATAACATAATCAATTTGATGTTTCATGAAAATACTGTCAAATTTTGGAATCGTTTCTGGGGAGAACTTTGGTTTTTAGTGCGTGTTTTTTATAATATTTTTTGTAAATTTTGTGAATATTTATTTGTTTTATATTATAAATTTATATATATATATATATATTGTTCTAATTTATTTATTCTGTAGGTTTGGTTCATGACGTGTTCCACTTCAGGAGACTTACCACCTTTCTAACCTGAACTGGAGATGATCCTACATCAGTGACACTAAGACACATAGGAGAAACCTTTGAAGGAGTACACAAAAAACATCGACACTATTCTTAATCCTTATACTTCTTCCAATGAAAATCCCATTAAAACTAAACATAACTTTCATAACATGGATAAAAATAACTATACATTAAAAGAACTAACCTCGCCTGATGTTGATATCCAACCCAATTACATTCAAATTTAAGACGAGGCACACAATTTTGAACTAAAATCTGGTCTAATTCACTTGTTGCCAAGATTTCATGGAATTGCTGGAGAAGATCTACATAAGCAATTAAAAGAATTTAATACTGTTTTTCAACATTAAAACATACTAATGTGGATGAAGAACAATTAAATCTTAGAGCATTCTGATTTTCTTTATAAGACATTGTGAAAGATTCATTGTATTATATTAATTTACAAATTATAGGTTGGGCGGACATGAAATGCCTTTTTCTTGGAAAATATTTCCCTGCCTCCGGAACTGAAAATATAAGGAAAGAAATCTGTGGTATAAATAAATCACAAGGGGAAACATTACATGAATATTGGGAACAGTTTAAAAGGCTATGTTCAAGATTTTCACACCACCAAATAAGTGATCAACTTTTAATTCAGTATTTTTATAAAGGTTTAATTCATATTGATCAAAATATGATTGATGCTGATGTAGGTGGTGCAATAGTTAATAATACCCCAATTTCTATAAGAACCCTAATTGAGAACATGTCGTAGAACACTCAACAATTCGGTTCAAGGTCTATTGTACCCATTCAAGGTGTCCATAAGGTGAAAAGTATTGAATTCGAGAAGAAGGTGGACACAAAGTTTGAATATGTAAATACCCTTCTCAGACAACTTTCTCTTTCCCAAGGGAAGTCCCAATCTCCTCCTTCCATCCACTATGGTATATGTTCTTATAATACCCACTACTCTGACCAATTCCCCCAATTGAGAAAAAACTTCTGAGAGTTATGAGGAAATATTTCTAGTCTGCCTCTATAACCAACCCTTTAGGCAAGAACCATACTATCCATCCAACCCTCGGTGGAAAGAAAACCAAGATTATAGGTAGGGGTATTCAAACCAAATTCAATAACAATGAAACCAACCAGGGCAGAGTAGTCATACACCACCACCATCTAGAAATACCCAACCACCACAAAGGACTTTCTAACTACCCCCTCAAAAACCTGGGACTATACTAGAATATATGATTAAACAAATGGATTCCAAAAAGATCCAATTCTAAAAAACCACCCAGGCATCGAAACAATACCTAAAAACCCAATTAGACCAACTCTCCAACTATGTGGGGAAAATTCAAAGTCATGGGTTGGGTAAACTACCCTCTCAACCAGTAGTTAACCTTAAGGATAAGGTAAATGTTAGTTCCATCACCCTTTGGAGTGGGAAACAACTTAAAACCCAAATTAACCCTCCTTTAGAGTCATCCCATTCTAAGGAAAACACCATCCCAACTGTTGAAATTAGTCTAAATGTTGAAAAACCTTATCCTAATAGAATACCTTCCAAAGGAAAGAGTGTGTCTATTGATGAGTCACCTAGACCAACCATTCCTCTTCCATTTACCCAAAGGGACACCCAAACAAGAAAACAAAAGGAAACTAAACTTGATAAGGAAATATTGTAAATTTTCAAAAAGTGTAGGATAACATCCCCTTGATTGATGTTGTGAAGTAGATTTCGTGATACACCAAGTTTTTAAATTATATGTACATACACCGAAGGAGAATTCAAGGTGATTAAAAGGTGATCTTGGGGAGGAATGTATCGGCATTGATAGAGCCATAACTTCCCACCAAGTTCAACGATCTGGGAACATTCTCAATTCTTTGCACCATATGGAAGTATTCCTTTTCCAATGCTATGCTTGATTTAGGTGCTTTATAAATGTGATGCCTTGCTCCATTTTCTCTTCATTTCAGGTTGGGGAATTGAAGCCCACAAGAATTTTTTTCAACTTGAAAATTGGAGTACAAATGCCCTTCTGGTGTGTTAGATGATGTTCTTGTGAGGGTGCAAAAATTAAATTTTCCTACTGATTTTTATGTGCTTAAAATAGAAGATGATAGGATGAATGGACATGCCCCGATTATATTGGGGAGTCCCTTCTTAAAAACCACCAAAACCATAATTAATGTTCATAATGGTACATTATTTATGGATTTTTGTGGTTACATTGTCCGCTTCAACATCCTTGATTCCATGAAGAACCCCTCAGAAGAAAATTCATCTCTCTCTGTTAACTCTATAGATGTACTCCCTTTCCCTAGAAAACATATTTTCATTCCCATGATCCTCTTTCTGAGTTTTCATCATTGGTTGAAATGCTAGGAAATGAATCGTACATATAAATTTGTACCAGTGTAGAAAAATGGCATGCATGTTTATTAATTGATGATTTCTTGAACACTAAGGATCACATGACCATCGATGATACTGGTAAGATTGTAAAAGATATTTCCTCATCTGAGGATGATACTATTGATTAGTTAGATGAGATCAATAACCTCTCACTTTCACACACACTCCCATCAATCCAAAATCCACCTGAATTAGAACTAAAACAACTGCCTCAAGATTTAAAATATTCATATCTTGGTAATGGAAAAAAGTTTTTTTCCATCATTGCTAGTTCACTCCCTCCTGAGGATAAATTGTGACTACTTGAAATATTGAGGTAGTATAAAAAATATTTGGTAAGTACACTTGAATACATTCCTGGTATTATCCCATCAATTTTCACACATCATATATTGTTAATTGATGAGGCTAAACTAGTGAGGCAGGAACAATATCAACTGAACCCAAACCTATTATATGTTATTAAAAAGGAGGTAACAAAATTATTGGCTACTGGAATCATTTACCCCATCTCTAATATCCAATGAGTCGGTCCAGTGCAAGCGGTTCCTAAAAAACCAGTCTGGAAGTAATTAATAACTAAAATAATGAATTGGTTCCAACTCATGTACAGAATAGTTTGTCTATCTTTATAAACTATTTTCGATTAAACCAACACACTAGGAAGGACCATTTCTCATTACCATTCATTGATCAGATGCTAGAGATGATAGTAGGGAATTCCCATTACTATTTTCTTGATGTTTATTCTAGATACCTTCATATCCATATTGCCCTTGAGGATCAGGAAAAGACCACCTTTACTTTCCCCTTTGGAATATTTTCATATAGGAGGATTCCATTTGGTCTGTGCAATGCTCCAGGTACTTTCTAGCGATGTATGGTTAGTATTTTTTTCAGATTACCTAGAGAGTTTTATGGAAGTTTTCATAGATTATTTCACTATTTATGGATCCTCTTTTGATGAATGTTTGAGTAGTATTTATTCAGTCCTACATCACTGTATTGAAAAGAATCTTGTATTAAATTATGATAAATTCCATTTCATGGTGCGATAAGGTATAGTTTTGGGACATGTAATTTTTGGGGATGGTATCCCAGTAGATAAATCAAAAGTGGATGTCATTTCTTCCTTAACATTCCCTAAAAATGTATGATATGTGTGGTCTTTCCTAGGTCATGCTGGATTTTACCATCATTTCATTCATGACTTTAGTAAAATTTCACTCCCCCTCTCCCTATTTCTCCAAAAAGAAAAGGAACTTTTTTTTGATAAAGAATGTGAGGAAGCTTTTAATAAGTTAAAATGGAGTCTCACATCACCCCTGATAATCCAACCACCTCGGTGGGATTTACTATTTGAGCTCATGGGTGGCACCTCTAACTATTCAGTTGGGGCGGTCTTATCACAAAGGGTCCATCGATCTCCACATGTCATTGCCTATGCATCACGTACACTGGACCCTACTCAAGAAAACTACACCACAACTGAAAAATAATTTCTTTCCATTGTGTTTTCCTTGGACAAATTTAGGTCATACCTTTTTGGGATCAAAGTCATTTTGTACTCAGACCATGTATCCCTCTAGTATCTCCTTAAAAAACAGAAATCCAAACCACATCTCATTCACTGGATGCTCCTCCTTTAGGAATTCAATTTAGAAATTAGATATAAAAAGGAGCGTAGAATGTGGTGGCTTACCATATAAGTAGGATCTACCCATCATTGAACATTGAATCATCCCCCTGTATTCCCATAAATGACATGTTTCCAGATGAGCAATTTTACCTAATGTAATATGTTATTCCTTGGTATGCTGAAATTGTAAATTATTTGGTAGAATCTTGCATTCCTATAGATTTTAATAAACACCAGGCTGACCACATATCATTCACTGGATGCTCCTCCTTTAGGAATTAAATTTAGAAATTAGATATAAAAAAGGAGTATAGAATGTGGTGGCTGACCATATAAGTAGGATCTACCCATCCTTGAACATTGAATCATCCCCTGGTATTCCTATAAATGACATGTTTCGAGATGAGAAATTTTACCTAATGTAAGATGTTATTCCTTGGTATGCCGAAATTTTAAATTATTTGGTAAAATCTTGCATTCCTATCGATTTCAATAAACACCAGGATGACCATCTAAAACATGAGTCCTGTTGGTACCTTTGGGATAAACCCTACCTTTGGTGCGCATGTAGTGATCAAGTCCTCAGGCATTGTGTTCCCCATATCAAGTTTCAGTTTGTCCTTAGGCTATGCCACGCTCTTGCTTGTGGGGTCCACTTTGGTCCCCAATAGACTGCTCGCAGGGTCCTTAATTCTAGTCTCTTTTGGCCAACACTTTTTTGAGATGCCCATGATTTCTATAAATATTGTCCTCATTGTAAAAGAATGAGGAATGTCTCTAAAATAAATTAAATTCCACAACAACCCTTACTCTTCCATGAAATTTTTGATGTTTGGGGAATTGACTTTATGGGTCCATTTCCCAATTAATTTGGGAACCTTTACATTCTTCTGGTTGTGGATTATTTTTCAAAATGGGTAGAAGCACGTGCTATAAGGACTGATGATTCTAATGTAGTTATGGAATTTTTAAGAACCCAAATCTTCTGTAGGTTTGGATTATCTAGGTTTATCATCAGTGACCAGGATTCTCATTTTTTCAACAGAACAATGAAATCTATTTTGCATCAGTATGGGGTCATCCATAGAGTGTCTATTGTATATCACCCATAAACCAATGGTAAATCTGAGGTGTCAAATATGGTGGTAAAATGGATTATTGAAAAAACGGTTCAACTTTATAGAAAATACTGAAGTCTTAGACTTGATGATTCCTTATGGGCTTACCATACTACCTTTAAAAATCCCATTGGAATGTCACCCTATAATATTGTGTTTGGAAATATTTTTGACCTCCCTATTGAGATTGAGCATCAAGCCTACTAGAACATCAAACAATGAAATTCCAATCTTTCTTGTGCAGGTGATCAAATGAAGTTGTAGATTCATGAGATAAAGGAAATGATAAGAGATTCACATGAGAACTCTCAGATGTATAAGAAGTGAACCAAGGCTTCCCACGACAGTTTCATCCTTCATCTTCAGTTCCACATTGGGAAAAAGTTCCTCCTTTACAATTCAAGGCTAAAGTTTCATCTAGTTAAGATTCATTCCAACTATTTTGTCCCATAAATTTATACTAATGTATATTAATTTGGTGTTGTTCATGTTAAAAATCAATAAACCAAGCAAACCTTCACTGTTAATGGGAAGCATCTGAATCACTTCCATGAATCCATTCTGGAGTCCCCGATAGAGGAAATCCAAGTTCAAGAAGAAGTCTATGAATGGAAACCACTAGTTTTTATCCTTCCTTCCCAAATTATATTTTATTACAATGGGGAAACTATACCCTTTAGGTGTGGGGGATGGGTATATTCCTAGGATAGTTAGGAATTTTCATCATCTTTCTTCTTTTTCTCTTTTTAGCTTACTGAATAGTATTGTTAATTTTTTCCCTTTCTCTCAGCCTCACCTTTGTGCTAGAATATTACTTTTTTTATACCCACTTCATCATGGGAAATGATGCCCGCTTAATCATGGAAGTTATTGAAAATGCATGAGTAATTTCTCTATTTCATTTTGTTTTAACATTCAAAAAAAATCTGATGTAATTTGAATTTTAGTAAGAATTCAATACTGTGTTGTGACTTTCTCTTGAAATGTGGTTTTTTTATGATATAAATGGTTTTATCATTTCGAAACCTTTGAGAATAATGTTACCCTTTTTGTGAATAGTTTAAGGTAAAATTGTTTCACTTAATCTCTCTACACATCTTTGCACCCAACCATGAAGTGTGAAAATTTCTTACTTAATGGAAGGTAAATATAAGTTATGTTGATTTTTCTCCACTTTAAAAAATTATTTTCCATTTATTTATTCCTTATCTGATCTATTTCATTACTGTACTAGATTGACCTATGCGAGTGTACCTGTTATCTGACTGTTGTATGACCTAAAAAAAGGATTGTATATTGGCAGGTCAAAAACCACCCTTCCTCTACTTTTGATCTTTTTATAACTATTACAATTAGTGTCGTGAGGAGATCAAACAAGGGTTTGGATAAGAGTGTGTGGTTTTTTACAAGTGAAACTTTTGAAAACAAATAATAATAAATGAGGGGAGTGATGAAGTGTGAAATATATGGGGAAATATAGGTTAGGAGTTTATGGTTTTATTTCTGTGAATTCTTAAGTGAGTGGGTCTTGGAATTTGATTGCAAAGGATACAGGGAAGGTTCGATGGAAAGGATCATGCAAGTAGACAATTTTTAAAATAACTTATATTTTCTCAATAAAAAGTGAGAAGAATAGCATGAAATGGTGGTCACACACACATGTGGATAATTAGTTACATGATTAACTTTTGAATTATTTTGTTTTATTGGTATCATGCATCTCTTGTAATTTTATTCGGATACAATTTTGAGATGTCTTTTTCCTTGATCACTAAGAATAACTCCTCAGTGTGATTTTTTCTTTGATCGCATTTATATCAGGAATTGAATTTTTCAATGAATGTTAAATCTTTATGAAGTTGGAAATATATACATGCATAATTTTTGGAAATATTACTTTTCCCGAGAGTGAAAATGTTTAGGTGTGCGGGTGTGATCGCACCGTGATTCACTATTTCATTTTCACCCTTACATCACTGTGTTAAATTAGTTTTGTTTTAAAAATTATAAAAATTATAAAAAATTGAACTTCATGTTTGATTACATTATTTTTTGTTTATAACTATTAAAAATGTAAATTTTACTTGTTTTGATAATTTCATTGAGTGTGGTGGTGATTTGGAGGGCCCATGACGAAGTTCAAGAAAAATGGGTCAAGCTATGCAGGATCCAAGCACACCAGTTTACTAAACTGCATACTTATACTGAACCGTGCATAAAAATGGGATGAAATTTTTTGGTCCGGTCCAAAAATAATTGGGATACATTTCATCTGAAGGAACTCAAGCCTCATTTTTTCCATCTGGTGTCCCAACCAACCTGATCTATCCAACACACTAAATCTGCACGAAGTCAAAAGTGGTGTGTTGTGATTTGTCCATATCTCAAGATGTAGATGTCCAAATGAAGCCAAACATTCTATGGAGATATTAAGGTTGTGGTTCTAAAACTTTTTAATTTTATCCAAAGTTATATAAGGTTTTCTGGAGGTCAAACACCATGTGCCAAGTGTTTTTATGAAATTTATGTGCCCAAAACTACCTTCCACTTTGCCTATAAAATAGAACCTTGGGATCCTCATTTGCAAGTTCAAACCAGAAGAAAATATTTTCTATTTTGTATTCCTATAGTATTATCATCTTCATACTATATGTTTTAGAGGCCCATATCCTCATAGGGGGATCAAGAATGAAAAAGGACTTCCACCCAAGCTTCCTCCTCCTCCCGATGTCGAGCTAAACGGTGGGTGTTTGTTGTGAGGGAGTTACACACATGTCAAGGGAGTTACAACGCATATATTAGCTACTGGTTTGGAGTTATTTGGGTTTTAAAACAATTCTTTCCATGTATCTTAAATTATTTGTTATTTTAATTCTTGTTTTGATGCATGTGATTGATTTTCTCTTAATTTCTAACTGATCGGTGTGAGGTTTTGAGTGTGTGACTTGTGTTGTTCCGATTGAACAACATAAGAATAATTTTCTTACCCAATTTCTTGAGATTTCAATCTTCTTTGAAATCTATTATTCTATTCATAAGTTCTGGACCTTGACAATATGATTGTTATGGAAAGGTTTTGGTCTTCAAGCAATGAAATAAAGGCTTAGGAATTAATCGGGATTCCAATTAATTTCAACCAAAGAATTAATACAAACCTAAATGAATCTATTAGAAAAGTGAACTTGTATTGTGTGTAGTGAAATTAAAACAACCCATTTGTCTCTTATTTTTCAAAATCCACCTGGTTTGTCAACTATTAAACTCTTTAATTTAAGTTATTTTCTTTAATTTGTTTTCAAAATCACCCCCTTTTTAGTAATTTTTATTAAAAATGCATACTCTAAACCTATCAATGCTCCTTGAGAGATGGCCTAGGGTCTAACCTATACTATAAATCAATCCTAAGAACATAATCAATTTGACGTGTCATGACAATGTGGTTAGGTACCTTTTGCGAAAGCCCATGGGAAATCATTTGTCCCGTGGACGACTCGCTCAACCAAGGTTTGCGGGTCTGAGGTTCGTAGGGCTGTTGTTTGTGGTGGTAGAAATCAATGCATCAATCACATGAAAAACATGGTTCACAGGACACTGTCGGCCTCACCTTGCCTACAAACTGAGTTTGCAGGGATGGTGTGCAGGGGCGTATCTCTCTGTCATATTTTCACCAATAACGTGGTTTGCGGGGGTGTGGTTTGTGGGTGGAATTTATCTGCCTCCATTCCACCAAATAAATAGTTCACGAGGCATCATCATCATTCTACATTTATTATGTGAACTTCTTGGTTCACTGGCCAATGCCTCAGGGGCTAATGTTTTGTGGGTTGTCCGGGTACCGTTCGGTTCCCAGGCAATACCACCCGCGTACCATTCACAGAAATTAGTATGCGGACAAATTTGGTCCTTTTATAAATTAGATTTCATCAACATTCTTTTAAAATTTTTAATCGACCCTACATCTGATTCTTTCATCAAATTTTTGGGAGTATTTTCCTTCCCTTTGTGGAGTTTTTAGGATCCTACAAATTCCCCTGATCAAAATGGGTTCCAATCAGGATGAATAGGAGGTTATTTCTATGTATAAAGCAGTCTTGAACTGAACTAGTTTGCGGTAGAAAGGTGGAACTATTGGGGGGACCATTCTTATATATAGGAGGCCTAGATTATTTTTCATTTATCAGAATTCTTGGTGAAAAGTGCTCTGCAAAGTTCTCTCAGCTTTCCCTGCTTCCGCATACCAGTTCCTTCACAAAATCTATCGTCTATGAACCGTGATTCACATTCCATGAACTAAAAACTTTTCATGGTAATTCTCATTCAAGAACGGACCTTTGAATCTATGAACTGAACTATAAAACTTAAAATGTAAGTTTGAACTATAGTGTAGTAATTCACTACATGGTTCGCCTGCCCCTCGAACTAAACCTCAATTCAATGAACTGAACTTTAAATTTCAAACTTAAACTTTTAATTCTTCACTTTAGATAACTATGTAGCGAGTCTCAGTATGTGTCTTGCATAGTCCTTGAACCGTTTGGTTTGTTGGTCATTACTTCATGGTCCAACATCTTGCGAAGCGTTCTACGAACTGTTGGTTCACATGGAATGCATTCCACGAACTGTTTCTAGTGTTCAGTATGCGGAGCCTTACCATGCATACTTCGTGTAGTCCTTTGTCAACTTTTGGTATTTTTCCTAAATATATTGTTGGAATAACCCTTTTGTATGGTATTTTTAATGTAGGATAATGTCTCTTCCTCTTATCTCAATACAAGAGACCAGGAGGAGGGTAGCTATGATTGAGAATTCTGAAGACAACCTTAATTCCTACATCATTCCTCAAGAGGGTATTCTCATAAACCTTATTTATCCAGATCTCATGGCCTATCCTCTATCTTTCTAGTTGTAACTATACTAATTTATCCTCCTAAATGATGTTGCCTTGCCATTGGCCAATCATAGTACTCCTGTTATTTGCCTAGAGGTGTCCCAAGGGCATGATCGGGCCGATATTTCTTCAACAAGAGAAATATTTACTAATTTTACTCAAGAGAACATGTTCACACTGAAAGGATCTGCATGGAATTAGAGTAATCATTTCCATCGTAACACCTCTTTGAGGTTGGTCATCCAGGATTACCCATCCATTGTCAATCTTTCTTGAGAGAATCCCAATAGTGGGTGGAGATCCAAATGGGACTTGTGATCTGGAGGATGCTTATTTGATGAGTGGGATTGGGAATTTTAGGTGCATCAGATTTGTTTGGGATCCCCTGGCTAGTTGGATGTAGTAAACTTGTATCGAGTAGCATGGGTTTCCCAATTTACAATCTACTCACCATGTGAGATGTTTCCCGAATTGCTTAGCTATTGGTGTTCAAGTACTAATACCTTCCACCTATTGCACAGGGAGGTGGGGATTAGTTTATGGGACATCTGTCAACTCTGAGGGATTACCATTCTAGGAAACATGTTTTATGAGTTTCTTCCAACAACTAATTCCTAGGGGAATGTAAAATAAGTATCTCTATTGGAAAGGAATTTATTGGTCATGGCAGAGGGATTACTCAATCAACCCCTCTGTGCTCGTTCTCTTATTTCATTTGAAAATTGGATAGAGTTGTTCTTGCAGTTTAACGGTCGTAGGATGAGGGTTCACTACAACAGAACTCACCCAACTCAAAAATCTTGTAAAATTCCTAGATCATACTATTCTACCCTCTAGGTGGGTTGGTACACCACTTGGGTCTATGATATCCAATCAGACATATCACCCGAGCTAAGATTAGCAGGTTTGTTTTCCATATTCCTGAGTGGATAGATATTCCCCTCTCATGATGTATAGACCGATGTTAGGGATTTCACCCTGATGATGGAAGCCACATTGTTAGAGGTACATTCCATTAAATTTTCCATTTCTACCCTTGCCCAAATCTATGGACTTTTAGGGAAAATACAAGAAGGGAAACCCTTTCATCATCTTAGTGGGTTGTTTCAAAAAATTTATGGCTAGATGGCAGAGCATTTTCCCTATGACAAGTATCAACATACTGTGAGGGTTCCTCATTTTAACTTTTCCCAGATCTTCTCAAAATTTCTATCATCTATCCCCAATAATTGAGTATTGATGATGCAATCAAACTATTGAGTAACGTTTCTCAGTTTTCTTTCGCACCTTAAGTTGTGCCCCAAAGATCCATGATGGATAATGGAAGGGAATATTTAGAAGAACATTCTTATATCATTGTGCTCTGGGATGGAGTTTTGTCTTCTCATATAAATAGGGTAACCATCTACAAACCCTACACTCCTTATAGGTTTTCCAGGAAATTTGGATGCCTTAAACATGTATCACCTCTCCCTGCTATTCTGGTTGAGAGGGAGTCTCATCCCATGATTCTTCGCCAATTATGGATATCTATGATGTGGGAGTATGATAATGTGGAAGTCCTAATTCCTCTCATGGTAGCCTTAACTTACCTATCATTAGATTATACCCAATTGCATGTAGCTTTCTACCCTTATAGGGCGTTGGGAAGGCCAAATTGATGGGTTCATAGACCATTATATTTTTTTGATCCTATCCTAACTGTGCTATTTTCACTATTTGTTCCCCTCCCTCTGGTGAGAAGGTGTTATACCTTTCTTCACATTTGTTTGGAAGGGGATTCACCCACACAACCCATCTCTATAGAAAGAAACTTAGATTTCATATCTTTGGCTGATATGGTCCATGGTCCTACCGAAGCTGGTCCAAGTGGGAAATCACCAGGTGTTCCTAAAGTTGCTGCCAGCCCCCCACATTTAGTCCCAGAGGCTGAACCATCTATTGGGAGGGAAAGTTCCCCTTATTGGGTGACTCAGATCAAGGTGCTTCTGTCTATTATAATGATACTTCAAGATTACATACCTGCCGCGGTGGAGGGGGTCCAAGATTATGGTTCCATTATGAGTCATCAAGCTATGCGAAATTCTTCATGGCATCAAATATGTACTCTTTCTATAGAAACTCCCACGGTAGAATTTTCTAATAAGGAGGATAAATTTTGATGACTATTTTTTGATCTGGGTTTGGGTGACTTTGATTACCAACACCTACATCTCTTTGTGTACCAAATTGTTACAACTCGAGAGGATCTCGTAGCTTGAGAATACAACCTTGCTCGGTTCAATTATTATCACCACCAAGATTAGAATTTTCAGGATATTATAGATGAGTTTCATCATCTAGAGGCTGGGGAAGCTAGTTATCATGACCAGGTGATTACCCATATGGAGGAACTGTGTGAGTTCAAGGCTCGCATGGCTAAACTAAAAGTGAAACTGACATCATCAAGTGCTAATTATGAGGCTGTAAATAATAAATGGTGATACCTCCAGAATGTTATGAAGCGAGTACACCCAATGGTTGAAGTTGAAGATAAACATAGGGATGCTTTGGAATAGGCCCTTGATATCCCTCGTTGGGCAGTTATCAACCTGCTAGAAAGAGAAATTTGGGCCTTGTTTTAATCTATTGTACTACCATACACCACCTTTGTTTTGATATTGGGGAGAGTCTCTGAATTGTGGATGCCCCCCCCCCCCACTCTTACTTCTTTTGATAAAATGGAAACATTTTTCTTTCTAGTGTTCCTCTTTTACCTTTCACTGTAATATCAATCATTCACAATCAACTACATTTTAAACCATAATCTAAACAAAATATCAATTTGAGTCATAATTAGGGATAAATGAAATAATCAAATCATGCCCTAATTTTTTCCTGAGTAGAGGGGCTTAGTGAGCATAGTTTGACTCTTTCTAGGGTTGCACAGAAAACTCTAAAAAATTTGCACCTTTTTCATTATCACCATAATTTTTGCCTAATTCTATTATGGTGTGGGCTTAGTGGGTATAACTTGAATTTTTCTCAGGCCACCCTTTGTGGGTTTTTGACCAAACAAGCTTTGCGTGTCTTGATGATTTTTTGATTCCTCAATGTTTTTCCTAAAGTGTATATAGTATAGGTTTAGAGAGTCGGTACTTGACTTTTTTCCAGGGTACCCTTTGGGAGTTTTCACCCTAGAAAGTGTTGTTTCTTCTTTAATTGGTGGTTTAGAGTCTTTAAAAATAGACTATCATTACTGATGTTTTAGGTTGAACAGTTTTGATCATGACATGTGAGGCAAGGGCCCCAATTTAAGACTCATTAACTGAGTATGTCCTGGAAACTTTCAAACATGGATGAGGGATTTTTCTTGACCCTAACTTATTATTTCTAGATATGGGACATGATATAGGTAATAGAATCTATGAGGAATATGGAGTGGGAAAATACTATCCTAAGGATGAATTTTTCCTTGGTTGACAGGCCATTGTTGTGGGAAATATATATAGAGCAGTAGGTTCATTGTATGTATAGTCAAACAAAGGTGTCTGTAAGACATTGAATGTCTATTTCCGATGGCTAGGAAATTCATATATAATTTTAGCTTTGTTTTTTTATTGAGGGCCACAATGGGTGGCATGTTAAGGGAACAATTTCTAAAAGTATGGGGGGATTTATATTAGTTCTGGTTTAGAAACTGCTCCTGTGTGAATTTGACTTGTGCAAAGGAGGGCTAGTGCATAGAGTAGTTTAACATCATATAACCAGGAATTTTGAGACTTATGGTTTAAAGTATTTTTTTTACTCTAACCATAGGGGGGAAATAATTGGCCTTTTCCTCGACAGTTCTTCTAGTAATGTTCTATCACCTTCAGGCATGAGGGGAGAAAGATATAAACTGTAATCTGGGGGGTTTTCAAAACTGAGGGATGAGGTGAGATGTAGACATCATAGGGGAATATGTAGATAGTAAAATCCTCTCTTGAGGATGAATTTTATCTTGGTTGATGGGCCATTTTTGTGGGAAACATATGTAGAGTTGTCGGGGCATTGTGTGTATAGTCAAACAAAAGTGTTTTCAAGACACTAGCTGTCCATTTTTGATGTCCAGGGATGGTTATGATGATTCAAACATTTCTAGATGAAGAGTATGGTGTGTGAAGAGGGGTTCCTGATCATGAAAATGAGTCATTTCAGGTTGAACTTTACCTGGAATACTGGGAAGTAGTGGAGGAATTTTTATCCTATCCATGTGAGTTGTTTTCCTTGTGAAAGTTTGACCCTTTCACGGGCAGGGATAAGACACTATTGTTTCATGGATGGATCTGGAATATGAGAGGAAAATGTCACTACATGTCCTATGATGATAGGAATCAAGTTGTACATAGTTCTTTTAAGGCTCATTCCTGTGAAGATCTAATTCACACATATGGATGGGGAATTTTCATTTTAGATATGGATTCACCAATGGGGTGGGGTGTATGTCAAAATTTCCTACACAGATTCATTTCTTATGCAGGTTCATAAGGGGAAATATCCTTTTAACATGACCTATCCTAAAGGTGAATACCAGATATCAAGTGTCGTGCCATTTAAATGTAATGTGATTAGGATGTTAATATAGAAGCCCCGAGTAATTGGAGGGTAATCAAGCCAGGATGGTCTAACATGTCCAGGACATGGCTAGGGAGGAGAGTGTAAACCATGGTTTCAATGGATATTTTATTAGGAGAAATTACATGGGGATTGGAAACCATTGGGCATACAAAAATAGGAAAATACTCTCCTAGGGACAAATTTTCCTTTGGTTAACAGGCTGTTTTTGTGGGAAACATATGTAGAGCCACCAAGGAATTGTGTGCATAGTTAATCAAAGGTGTATGCAAGACACCGACCTTCCATTATTAATGGCTATGAAGGATTATGATGATCTAAGATCACTCAAAGCATAGAGTTTGATGAATTGATATTGTTGGTTTGGACATATCAAAAACACCCAGGCCATGATTATTCGCAGAATTGAGATTCTCTCTACATAGATTTAACTTGTATGTGAGATGGGACATTTTAACTCCTTTGTCTGATTGGGGCCCAGTTTTAAAGATCTAGGTTTCCCAATATTATATTCTATGCACAAGTTTGGTCTATGCATAAGGAGTGGGGTATTTTAGTTATATTTGGGGTACCTTGTAGTTTAATGTCATACAGTTAGGACTTTAGGTTTCCCAATATAGAGGGGAAAACATTAATATTTCTTTTAAATTCATGCCAGTAGGGCCAATCATTGTAGATTTATTCACCCTGGATTATTGGGGAATCCCCTATCAAAATTCCTAATCCCACATTAGCTATGATCGGTGTGAGAAACAAGGGGCATAAAGGGTTTCGCTCAACCACTTAGGGATGACAGGATCACAAAAAATAACATTGTTGGGTCATGTAGTTTAATGTCATGCAGTGAGGACATGGATGACTTGATGTGAATGAGATAGCTGTTGTGGGTCTATATAGTTTTAATTCTTGCAGAAATGATATTGATAGCACAGTTTGATGTCATGTTACAAGGACTAAATATAAAAAGTATCATATGTAAATATGAGATAATAAAGTCGGGATATTTTTTATATTCCTTATATATGAGCAGGGAAAGAAGGTGTAAACCATGATTCTAGGATCCCTTGAGTTAGGAGGGATGATGTAAGTCTTAGGAGCTAATGTTTGTACGTAAGTAGTAACATCCTCTCCGAGGGATGAATTTTCCTTTGATTGACATGCCATTTTTGTGGAAAACATATGCAGAGCCACCAGGGCATTATGTGTATAGTCAAACAAAGGTGTCTTCAAGACACTAAACATCCATTTATGATCTCCTTGGTTGATTATGGTGATCTGATATTTCCTAAGTCATGGAGTTCGATGGATTAAAAGGGGGTGTCTAGGTACGTGAGAGATATCTAGACCATGATTAGTTATTAGTTACGAGATCCTATACATAGATATGATTCATATGTAAAGGGAGGAATGGTCTTTTAACACTTTCTGGATGAAAGAGTCTATATTTTAAATACCCTACATCTATTTTCATTTCAAATGTAGGGGATTAGGGGAATTTTTTTGTTTTATTTTGCATAGCTAGACCTAAGATTTCCAGCCCTAGTTTAGATACATATCTCATTATACTGAGAATCAAGACACACATGGTTCTTGAAATACATTATAGTTTAATGTTGTGTGGTTAGGACTTCTTTTACCATGCAGTTTATTGTCATGCGGTTAGGACTCATGAATTTCCCTGTGCAAGTCCAGTTTATATTCAGGGGGCATTTTTTTCATGGCGGCTGGACCTGGGAAGGACCAGGTGTCACTACGTGTCCCATTGATGGATGGGAATCAAGCCACCTATAGTTCTGGTATCCTATGTAGTTTAAATTCATATGGTAAGGATGAGAGTGAAACAACATGAAAAGGATATGGTGAGTGAAGTGTCAGGCTTGAACCTCATGAAGGTTTCCTACGTATCCCAGTTATCTGGGAATTAAAGTCCATGTAGTTCTGAAAACATGCTCCATGTGCCGGTATGACCCATTCACAGGAAATGGTCATTTTTTTTAAATGAAGGTTAGACTAGGATGAAAGATATGGGTGTCACTACGTATCATGTAAGACAGGAATCAAGCCACACATAGTTCTTGAAAACTCTATATGTTAGTCTAACCTATGCACAAAGAGGGGGTCATCTGTATCATGTGTTAGATGGACTAAGACTTAGGTTCATTGTGTCTCTATGTATCACATTAATGAATGCGAATCAATCCATACATAGTTCTATAAGTACCCTACAGTTTAACATCATATGGTTAGAATTTTACATGGATTACCCTATGCAAGTTTGACCTGTACATAGGGAGAGGGGAATTTTTTACCTTGTCTGGTGGTTGGACCGGGATATAGAATCCAAGAATCACTATGTATACCATTGATGAATAGGAATCAAGCCATATGTAGTTTTAAGATACACTCTCTATGCCAATCTAACCCAGACATAGAATAGGGGGGCATTTTAACATTTCCCTCACAAAGATCTTATTTATACGCAACAAGTCATTATACTGAAAAAATGGTCACCATGCAATTTAACGTCTTATAGTAAGGAAAAATATGCTAATTAGTTTAATGTCATATATTATGGACAAATATATCTCTATGTAGTTTAACGTCTTGTAGCTAATATGGGTTCATCATGTAGTTTAATGTCATGCGATCAGGACCATTTATGTACAGTTTAACATCATGTAACATAGACATAGGTGGATCTATACAGTTTAATGTCATGAAACTAATAAAATTTTGATATAATTACATAAATTACTTCTTTAGAAGCCTCAAATTGGTGGGAGATATAGTGAGATGTCCATCCATTGAAATTAAAGAATATGCTCCATTGGAGTAGACCTTATGTATAACATACGGTCCTTCCCATTTTGGATCCAACTTTAAAGATTTCTTTCTGAGTATCATCAGGATTCTGAGGACCATCACCATTTCTCCTTTGAGGAAATATTGGAGGAAAACCTTTTTATTGAAGGCTCATACAATCCAGTTCTAGTAAACTTCCAAATGGTGCAGAGTTTGCAATATTTTCTCATCCAACAGCTCCAGCTCATCAAACCATTTCTAGGACTACTCATTTATGGACAGTTGATCATAGGTGGCCATGCGAAGCAATGTTAATTGAACTTCAGTGGTTAGAACCACCTATATCTCATATACTAATGAATACGGGGTTGCTCGAGTGGTGGTTTGGGTCATGATCTGGTAATCCCACACAACATGGAGGAGATTATATGGCCATGATTTTTTTTCTTAGTTTACCATCTTCTAGAGTATATTATATAAGGACTTGTTAAATTCCTATATCTACCTATTGGATGATGCATGATAGTAGGATAAATGGTTGGTCTTGATACCATGCTCCTGATATAGCTTGTCTAATTCAATAGAGAATAAATTGGTGTCATTGTCCATTAGTATTGTACGAGGGACACCAAACCTGGTGATGATGTTGGCTTTCAAAAATATGACAATGATTCTTTACCTGAACTCTTTAAGAGGTACAACTTCTTCCCATTTGGAAAAGAAGTTGGCTACTATGAGAATATATTTGAATTTTCAAGTCGTGGTGGTAGGGTATGGTCCCATAACGTCTATTCCCCATATGGAAAATGGCCAAGAGTACTTGGCTATTTGAAGTAACTCCAGGGGCTAGTGGATAAAATTTTCATGAACTTGGTAGGAATGAAACTTCATTGTGAATGTGGTGAAATATTGTATCATGGTGGTTCAATATTACTCGGGCCTTTAAATCTACTGTGAACGCTTGGATGCTGATTGATGTGCTCCGAAAGTTCCGACATGTACTTGTTTTATGACGATGATGGTCTCTTCTCCATCAATGCACCTAAGAAGAACTCTATCAAGGCCTTTATTATAAAGGACCTTCTTCCAATTTGTTCCATTTTATATCATGAATTTGATTGCCCATATCTGGATTTTATCCCTTCTAACCTTATCTGGTGGGAGCTCTCCCGTTTGAAGGTAATCTACAATGGGATTCATCCAGCCGGTGGTAGGACCATACAACTTAAAGTTGGGATTTATTTCATTAGTTTCTTCCATGTTCTCCTGAATGAATGGTAATACCATTCATAAGTGGGAAATACCGATGGCTATTTCATTCAAACCTGGGTCATCCAGATCTATGGCTACATTTTCCAATGCACCGACTTGCGTATTTTGTGACTGGGGGACATAAGTAAATGTTGGATCTGACAGGAATTCTAACATCAATTTTCATACATGCTTCATAAAAGGGATAAAGTCATATTTCTTGATAGAATAGATACCATTTACTTGCTTGATGACCAGTTCTAAGTTTCCTTTAATCTTTAGGTGTTTGACTTGTGCTTGAAGTGCCAACTTTAGGCCTACAATGAGGGTATGGTACTCTGCTTCATTGTTCATGTATCCTTCTAACAGTAGGAAGGAATACTGCAGAACTGCTATTTCTAGGGACATGATTATGACTTCTAGACTCACTTTGTTGAACTTGTGATCTTCCATTATTTTCTTATCAGGCTTCTGGACACACTATCGAAGTGAATTTTCCACATATGAGAGTTCTCTTGAATAGAGAACAATTCCTCATTAGGTAACTCAACATCTGATGGGGCCACCCCTATTAAGGGATTATCTTACAAGAAATCTATTAATTCCTGGACTTTTATGGCTTTATATAGTATAAAACATATATCTAACTGCATCAAGATTACCACGCATCCTGACAGGAGTTCAGTTAACATTGTATGGCTGAGAATATACTTGACTGGTTTGCTACGTGAGACTAAATGGACTTCATGGTGTTACAAGTAATTCCTAAGATTCTATATGACATATATTAATTCAAGGAAGATCTTATCAATATTTTAATAATTATTCTCAACATTTATCATGGTTTAGATGAGGTAATAGAGGATATTCTCACTACTGGAATCATTCTTCTGTGCGAGGAAGATGCCTAGGGATTGATTCAAGGTGGTTACATACAGAATGAGTTGTCTTCCTTAAACAGGTGGCATTAGCACTGGTGGACTTAAGAGATATTTATTTATATTATCAAATGCTTCATGATAGTATTAATTCCATTGATATTCTACCCCTTTCTTCATCAACCTAGTGAAGGGAAAGCACTTGCCTGTGAGGTTGGCTATGAAGTGAGAAATGTAGGATAGGTGTCCTTGGAGTCCTCTCAACTTAGTGAGGTTGTGAGGAGGTGACATGCCAAGGATGGCCTTTTTCTTCTCATTGTTGACTTTTATGCCCTGATGGTGTATGAAAAAATCCAAGGAATTCCCCTGAGGTAACACCAAAAGAACATTTTAGGGGGTTCATTTTCAGACTGTATTGTCATAGTTTATTAAAAATGGTTTCAAGATATTCTAGATGGTATGATTTTTTGTCATGATTTCACCACTAGATAATCAACATAGCGTTCAAAGAACTTTGCTATGAAGGTTTTGAAAATGCAGTGCATGGTGTGCTGATATGTGGCACCAATATTTTTCAAACTGAAAGGATCACCTTATAGAAAAACACTCCTTATGGATACCTTAAGGCAGTGGATTATTTATCTTCTTTGTCCATTCGGATCTTGTTATATCTTGAATAACCATCCATGGAAGAGAGAGCCTCATAACTAGTAGTTGCATTGATCAGTAATTTTGTGATTATGATTGGGAAATCATGTTTCAAGTAGTGCCGGTTGAGGTCCCTGAAATCAATGCAGACCCTGATCTGTCTATTTTTATTATTTATGGGGACAATCTTTTCTATCCAGATGGGGTATTGGACCTCCCAAATGAAGTTATCTCTAATGATCTTGTCAACTTCAGTCTCTATTTTGGCATCATGTGTTGGGTGCATCCTTCTGGCGGCTTACTTATAACCATGACAGTCCTCTAGAAGGCCCAGGTGGTGAGTGGCCACCTATAGATTGAGACCTGTAATTTTTATATAATTCTAGGATAAAACATCTTGATTCTTCTTCAAGAAAGAGGTATATAACTATTTCTCTTTGTAAGGCATGGTCTCACTAACCAGAGTGGGTCGCGGGTCTTCTTTCATACCCAAGTTGATTTCCTTGAGTTCACCAATGGTGGTAGAGATACATTCCTAAAATACTAGAGGTTCATCCCTTAGGTATTCTTCTTCCTCCTCTGTATTCTCACCATCTTCCTCTTAATCTTCTGATAGTGAAATGATCCTTAAAATGATTTCTCCATAGTTGAGGGAAGAATTTCAATTTTGGTGTTTGGGTGGTGAACCCATCTCCTCTGCCTCGACCATTGGTGGGGGTTATCCAGAGAAGATGTAGTGAGGGATAAAAGAGTTTCATCGTCTTCTTTGAGTGACAAGACACTTCCTCTCACCTTAGTGGGTGGATCTTAAATTTTCTAGGCTTTTGTTGATAGTTTAATGGCATTTTCATCTGAATCCCCACCATTATCTTGGGATTTAGTGATCTTTTCAACATTATCAGGCTCAAAATACATAACTAAAACCATGAGGACTTCTAAATACATGTCCAAATTTTGACTTTTTCTTTCAATATTATTGATGGGAAGTACATATTCTTCCTTGAGCTACTTTAGGGGATCATTAAGAAACATTTCCAAACCATTTGGGGCAATGAACCAATCAATTTTTTCAGCCTGTTGTTGTTTCCCCTTAGGTTCATAGAACCCTGCATCAATATATTTTGATTCACAAAGGTCAAATGGGTCCTTATTAACATGCAGTTTCCCACTCTATCCATTAATGCTATATTTCAGTCACTAATGGTATGAGGATGGGATTGTTTCATGTTTATATATCCAAGGATTACCTAGTAGTTTGTTGAAGACCATATTATTTTGGACCACTAGAAATTATGGGTGAGTTATAAGGTCACTTAATTGGGTTTCAAGCTTCATTTGGCCTAACAGCTTCTGCACACTTTTATCATAGTCCAACAGGGTCGTGGTGTAGGGTTTCAAATCATCCTCATTGCAGTTAAACTGACGAAGCATTCATAGTGGGAGGATATTAACCCCAGATCCATTATCTATGAATATTTTTTGGATATCAACACCATTTATTATTCCAGACACATATAAGGGTTTGATGTTTCCTTTCATGATGGATTCTTCATCTTGATCTATGAAGAATATAACTATATGGCATTCTACAGGATTGGTCTCTATCTGGTAGACTTCAGTGGCGGCCACCTCAGATTTGAACTCTTGGGGATTTAGAAAAGCTTTGATGAGTGCTTCCCTAAGATATGTTGATATATTTAGTTAATCTGTGATTTAGAGATTAGCTGGCACTAAAGCTAACTGTTTCAGAATGTCATATTTTTGATCTAAAGGCAGACACTTCCTAGATTGGGGATTCTCTTTCATAGGTGCTTTAGGGGCTTGAGAATTTGATGAAGATGGGTTAGTGCTTGGGATTGGAGACATAGGATCTTCTATCCTTTGTGGATTGGACTAGATAGATTTTCTCACATGTTGAGGGTAATTAATCATCTATTATTCCTATGATGGATATTTCTGAATAATTGGATAGGGGTGTATTTTTTTGGGGGGTGGGGTTGGATAATTTTCCTATCCCTATCAGATCCACTAGAGGGTCCTTTCACAAGTTTTTGTAACACTAACGGCTTGAGTAGGGGTGAGACCATAAGCTTGATTTCTTCTATGGTTGTGTCTCCCTTGATATCCATGGCTTCTATGGATTCTTCATTTTGGAACCCAATTGGGTGTGGGGAATTCTAGTTGATAATAATATTCATTATTGGAGAATGGATCCATCAAGTGGATGACATTGACGGAGCCAAAAAATCGACTCCTCTTCTGATGATGGATTTTTCTTATCATCTGCCCTTAGTGGTGCCATTTGGTGGGATGGTGCCCATATCTTTAGATCTATTGGCATGAAATTTGAGAGTATAAAATCCAAATTTGGATTTGGTGAAATTTCATCTTCCTTAACTTTCTTTCTGCCCTTCTGATTGTACTACTTTGGGGGGTGTCCTTTATCGGATTGCGGAGCCGAGGATGTTGAGCATATTGCATCAGGAGCTGTTGGTGGTACAGTCAGTTTCTTCAAATGTGCCTGGAGGATATCGTGGGCTCAGTTGATTATTTTTTGAGTCAACCAACTATTGAACTTTTTCTCCTTTTTATTAATAACTTTTTGCCACTCCCCCTCTTCATCGAGTTCAATAGTAGAAACATATGCCACTTTCACTGGAGATGGACCCGACTTGACATGTCTAGAATCTATCATTCGTTGCAGGATGTCCTTGAAGAAAAATCACTCCTGAATGTTGTACCCCAATATCCGATGAAAGGGATAGAAATATATATGGTCACCAAGACCTACTTCATCAGCCCATTTTGGCTCCAGAACCCAAATCAAGTTGCAATTCATGGAAGCTACAAAGTATCCATAGACTTGATTATCTCGGAATGAATACACTTTATTTATGCATTCCTCGAATTGATTTATTTTGTCCTTTATTCACTCATATTGAAGGGGTGGGGGTGGATCCTGGCTTCTAGAGGGCCCTGCATGGTTTGGTGGGGGCCTTGGAGTTGTAGATGGTGTATGGAGTGGCTTAAAAATGACAGAATCCACTTCAACTCTTGCCGCTCTTTTTACTGGGGATGATGGGATTCCTAGAACCCACTTGTATATTTCACTAGAATAAGTGGTGTTCGTAGCTCATCATGGAGGTTGTCGATGCACATGGCCAACATCTCATCTTGGGGGAGTGGCTGGTTCAAGGAGTAATTCAGACCCTTCCATTTGAAAATAAAGTCTGAAACTCCCTTGTTCTCTCACTATTTGAAGTTCATGAGGTCACTGATTATTGTTTTTAGCAATGTCGAGATGAACTGGAATAAAAACTAGAACCAAATATCTTCACATCCTATTATTGAGTTAGATTGAAAACTGGTGTACCACACAAAGGCTGAACCTTTTAGGGTTCACACAAATCATTTAAACCTCACAGCTTCTTCTTTCTCTAGGGTTCCCATCATGGGATCACAGTAAGAAGAGAAATTCATTAGATATTGCTTCGGGTCTCCTAATCCATTAAAAACTGGGAATATGGGGTTCTCAAAATTTGGTGTAAAAGGGACGTTGCTTACCCAATTGAGGTAGGGCTTTCGTTCCGGTTATATTGGATCACATTATCCTTCCATTTCTTCCATTCGAGTTGTCAATAACTCGATGGTATTTAGGAGCCCTTGATGCATGTTCTATTGGACCCAAGCATGATCGGGTGTATCAGGGGGAAATATTGGTTGTGTTAGTACTACTGGAACTTGAGGCGGATACCAAGATGGGGGAATTATTTATAGGTTAACCTAAATCTATTTTGATTTCTTCCCCAATGGAGGGAAATCTTGATATCCTCCTAGGATTGGGTTCAAGTAGACTGATGGTCCCGACACTACCTTGAATGAGATTTCCAGCCTTGCTTCATTCGTCAGGATGAGCCTGTGTGGAAGAGGGACATCTTATGGAAGTGTGTGTTGACGCTCCACCATAGGAACATACCTAGTTGGATGTCTTTCTCTTAGAAGCTCAACGTTGAGTCACCTTAGCTCTTTCATTTCTTCCTCTTGTCGAGAAAATATCTTCTTAAGCATGGGGTAATAATTTTCACTAGGAGGAGGATGTGGGTCATAAACCTTGTTATTATTATTCTCCTTGGTGTGGATTCATGTGGTAGTTGTTGTTGTATTGACTAAAGGGGTTCCTAGATTTAAAACAACTCTTTGGTTTCTGGTGTGCACACCTCCAGGCTCGGTGTAGACTGTATCCAGGAGGGAACCCTCTTCTCCTAATTCCACATTATTTGTATCATTTTCAACAAGGTATATGGGGCCTATGTCTATGATGTTCACTGATTCATACCACATTTGGGGTGGCATAACAGGTGCTTAATGGTAGGAGAGCTTCTTGTATCCTTTGTTGGATCTTCGCCAGCCATTTTTTGATGCTCTTCAGGTTTCTTGGTGAAGAGTGACTCAAAGAGAGCCTTGATATGAACTTGAAGTATGCCTTCATTCTGGGGGATGTGAGTCATGGAATGGGATGTAATGGGTGACCCCTCTATCCATTGTTCTTCCCTACTGGGAGAATACAGACATCCGTTGGGCAGGAATTTGAGGTAAAAATGCTCGTAGCCCTACAAGTTTGGGTTGCTCCCATTATTCTATTGATGTGACTCAACCCAAATTTATTGGTCTTATGGGGGTATTTTATGTTAAAAATTCTCCCAGCCTTGTGGGATAGGGTTGATCCTATGTTGTGGCAGCAGCTGCTGCTATTTCCGCCTTCTTGATCTCATGTATTCCCATATGGGTGTGAGCTGGATATGGTTTTGGGTTTGCACGTGAATTGTTTGCTCTCAAGGACATGAGAAGTACTCGTAGATTATATTCCCTTAGATGAGAGGCCTACAGGATGTTCTTGATGGACTAGTTCAAGAGCTTCTTGATGACTTTCTCTTATCAGGCCTGACACTTCTGAGACTTACTCAAGGCCAGTTTTTGTCGATCGTTCCACCTTTCCTAAGTAGGGAATTCATTTGAATTCCATCTGGGGATTATGAAATTGAAATATGTAACTTCTAGTGGGTTCTGTTTTATGGTAAGTGGAGTAAATTTTATATCTTTTTGTTCTCCCCATCCCCAGATATGAACACCAAATGGGGTGTTTCCGATAAGGTAGTGCAACTTGTGCAGTGCATGGAGGTAGGCCAACTCAAGGAATTTATTTCACCTTTTTTATTGTGGAAATCATATAGACAGAAGGTATTCTAGATCTATTTGATGTAGAATCTCTCCCAGGACACTAACATGGTCTACATACCCATCGTAGAGAAATTTTTTTTCTTTTAACTGGTGGAAAGTTGTCCAGATATTGAGGCGAATGTTATGCATACATTATTCTGAAAACTCTCTTGGTATGTTGAACTGAGAATTGGCCATGGGAAAATACATCATTGGTATTTCATCCCTATCTAGTTTTCTTCTCACAAGCAACATATCTTTTTGTTTTTCCTCCAGGGACTCTTCTTCTTGATCCACCCGATTTTACTGCTATTTAATGATTTCATTCCAAGCAGCGGGGTTAGCGGGAGTCTCGTTGACATGTGAATGGAACAAGGGTGGATCAGAAGATGATCATGGACCCTAGCTGTCCTCTAGTTGATAAAGGATATCTCTTTTCATGGAGAGATTATCCAACACATCATGATCCATTTTTTCAAGCACCTCAGTATATGAGTGATTTTTCACATTTGACTCGACAAGGGGAGGATCTTCTCGTCAGCGTAAATTTTGACTATGGGGAGGACCTTCATAGTCAGTGCCATGATGGTGAATACTACCATCATGGATTTGTGTGTATCCATAGAGAAGACTTCAACTGTGTATACCCTAGGGAGGACCATTAGGGCGGACCACAATAAAGAGGGGACCTTTTTGCTGCTTCGTGTCATTGAGCGGAGGGCCTTCATAATAACTGCTATCACAGTGAGGACTGCCATTATAGATTTGGATACAAGGAGAGTATTTGTAGTGCATATTTTAGGGAGGTCCTTCAGGATGTACTGCAATAAGGGGAGGACCTTCTCATTGTTTAATGTCACTGCAGGGAGAGCCTTCATAGCGATTGTCTTCATGGAAAGGATTACTATCACATCTTGACATCTGAATACAGGGAGAAACATATCTATAGCATATTCCCTAGGGAGGACCATCAGGGAGGATGATATCAAGGGGATCAAATTCTTGATGTTCAATATTCTGATCAAGTGTAGGACCAACCTGACACGCATCAGGAGATAGGCTCTTGTGGTCCATCATTTCTAGACCACAGAGTAAGCCCCCATGGGTACTTTGGGGAGGACCTTCAGAGCTGCTGGTAGTGACATTGCAGGGAGGACCTTCAAAAATTCTACTAACACTTCCATAATTTAGTAATGGACTGATATAATCTTGATCCTTTATTGATAAATGTTTGATGGTGTTAAGAACTCCAGCTTCCAGTAGAGCAGAATCATGAATGTGCTCTTCATTTTTTAGATACCTTTGGTGCTTTTCATGTTTGGATGCTCTATTATGGAAAATTGGGGCTACTTATTGTTGGTAGAGGCCTTAAAATATAGGACCCTATTTGGTTGGTTCCTACGATGTTTCCGAGATAGACCGACGAGCATCTTGAGTTTTGGTATGGGTATATGCCTACCCTGGAGCGACCACCATGTTGGATCGGTGTATCCCAGTTGGAACAAGTGTTTGTTCCCAATATATTTGTATTTTTATCATGTAATATGTTCATCTACCATCTTGGACCGGATTAGGGATGAAGTTTTGATCCGAGGTGACTATTTGATTTTTTGGATGAATTACCCCGCCCGAGGAGATGGGATTGTAGGCCTAACTCCTCACTTTTTCCATTAACGCAATGAAATCTTGACACATTTGGAGGGTATAGTCTGGGATCGACATCCAATCCTCCATCATGGACAAGATGTGTTGAGTTTTTTCTTTGGATGGAATGAATATGAATTCCCATTTAGATGTCAGAGCAGAAGTTTGTGCCTGCTCTGGTTCTCCATGGGTTGCTAGTGGGTACCGGAAGTTCTCCTATACTGGGAAAGAGGAACAATTCTTCCACCAACTATCTTATTCAATTGACACTATATTTTTATGGTGGGTTTTTTGTGAATCCATAGGAATTTTAATCTACTCGTATTTTCTTACCATAGTATTTGACTAGTGGGATTTGTTGTGGTGGGTAGGAATTTGCATCTACCTAAGGATTGCCACCGTGTTTGATGGGTGGGCTTCATATTCATCGACAATGTTATATGACTTCCCATGGTTTTCCACACTATTTTGATGATGGTATTGATGCGATTCATCATGGATTTTTTCCTACTTACAGCTAGGTTACATTCTATTTGGATGATAGACTTCTTGCGCATTGGAAAAGATTCTCATCTGCTTATAATTTGTTGCTCTATCTGCACAGTGGGACTGGAGATCACTAGAAGGAATGTGCATTTTCTCATATTATTCCACCCTATTTCTATGGTGGTATTCATAGGAGTGAGTGGGGATATCCATACACTCATAAATTTACACTATATTTCCATAGAGGGCTTCTGCGTGAGGGGAAGAATTGTATGTATGCCCGTTATATGCCACCACATTTGTGTGGAGGACCTCCTCCTTAGGAACTAGGGTGAAAACATACTCCTGATTATTTTTTTTCTTACCTTAGTGGGAAGCTCATGGGGAACATGTCCATTGGACTTCAGCAGGTTCCCTTGGTATAGGATCCTCTTTGGAGAGAGGATATTGGGTTGTACGCTGCTGGCAGGGACGTCCTCCAGCAGGAGCCCTTGAGAGGGGTTCCCGTGCATTTAGGATGAATTCATCGGTGTTGAACTCATCTTCCTCCCTAAGATAATGGAGGTATTAATTATCGTGGTCTAGGGATAGGCTCTTGAAATGATTTGAGATAGCTAGTGGAGTCTTCCTGTGCTGGATTACCAACCGTGACTGAAGAGTTGGATGCGAGCTTTCATTGGTTGGAGGGCCTGCCTTGAAGCCTCCACCATAGGGAGAGTACCATTTTGGTGGTACTCTTTGATCAGCACATTTGAAACCCAACATTGAAGACATTGGGTAGGTGATGGATTCCTGTTCTTTGTTGAGGAGCTGACCACCTATGTGGTCATTTACATTCGTGTTTGAGAAAATTTTCAAGATGTCATTTGGATCTAAGAGAGATCTATGAAATTCCTGAAATATATATATATATATATATATATATATATGACATATACAGACAACAATTCACTTTCAAAGTAGCATCTCATGATCACATGTATAATTGATGATTTTGATTGGCCCTCTTTCTTTTTAGATGAAAGGGGATTATAGTACGATAATACCTCCACCTTGGTTAAGTATTCATGTTGGGTTCACCATTTTTGTTTTGAACCGATTCACGTTGTACTAGAGTAGAAAAAATGGCCCGACGGATAGTAACCAATTTTCTATTATTATTAAGGGTTTTATGTCGAGTTTACTATTTTTGTTTCGACCAGATTCGCATCACACTCTGGGTGATGGGGGATTTTTGGGTCCATCCCTATGGGGACTGGGTAGTGTGTCCTTATCATATTGCAAAGGAGGTACCACAGTTGAGTGGTCACCATGGGTTATTGTAGGGGGGGATAAGTAAGTGTGCAATCAGTCTGCATAGGGTACGATGTCATTAGATGGTCTCCAATGCATTTATTCATGGAGCTAGAAACACACAATGACCCTTATATTCATGATTCATGGACCTTATTTCCAAAGGTAAGTGATTTCTATATGAATATTTGGGCAACGACACTTAAGGACTCCATTGGTCGAGAGAATGGGAGGTTGGGCTCATCACACCCTTCTGGGGGGAATTATTTCCTACTTCAGGACTCTCTTATAGATTTAAGAAATTTTTAAATGTTCGTGAATCCTTGGTTCATTTCCAAGCATGTGTCTGTGGATTACCCCTGGGTTACAAAATCAATCATGGTTATATATGGGTTGGGAATTGCTGAGAAAATGCTAGTTTAAGCCCTATGATGAGGCGCTCTAAAGTATATCATCATCTAGGGAGGGCAGAAGTTGCTTCGATATTGGGATCGAACCCATGATATGGGATTCCAACGTATCCTTGTGAGAGGAACCAAAACCCATGTAGTTCGGTGCCACTTAACTGGACACATCACATTTTAAGGTCGTGCAATGAGGACACATCCATGCAGTTTAATGTTATGTGGCTAAGACGTCCAAGCAGAAGATGCCTAGTCAATATTTCATTTAGGACTTACACAAAAGTGTCCCAGGATGCACAGAAAAGGCATGGTCCCCTAGGTGGATATGGCCCCACTAGGGATATAGCCTAGTGAACACTAGGGATATTTGGGTGCTGGGTTTGGACCTCAGGGAGGCTTCCTACGTATCCCAGTTAGTTGGGAATCAAATCCCTCATAGTTCACTTTAATTTGGGGCTTATACCGTAAAGGAGGCCCTATTTTTGGGGGACATGATTGGGGATTAACCTTTGAAAATGATCCCCTTTTAGCCCAGTCCTTTATACAGACATCCTATGTTTCCTGTTTGGGGTAGGAATTAGAGTTATCATAGTTCATTCGGGTAAGGATTATGCGTGGAAGATGTCCACTTGAGCTTGGGCCTTCAGACAGGTATCCTGCGTATCATGTTTAGGGCAGAAATCAGAGTTCTCGTAGTTCATTTGGGTGGGGATTATGCATGGAAGTTACCCACTTGAGCTTGGGACTTTAGAAATGTGTCCTATGTATCCTATTTGGGGTAGGAATCAGAGTTTTCATAGTTCATTTGGGTGGGGATTATACATGGAATCTCCCACTTGATATCGGACTTTCAGACAGGCATCCTACGTATCCTGTTTGGGGTAGGAATCAGAGTTATCATAGTTCATTAGGGTGGGGATTACACATGGAAGCTTCCCACTTGATCTCGGGCCTTTAGATAGGTGTCCTATATATCTTGTTTGGGGTAGGAATTAGAGTTCTTGTAGTTCATTTTAAGTTTGGTCTTATATCCTAAAGGATGACCTCTTCGTGGTGGGAATGATTGGGGATTAACCTTTGAAATGGATCCCCTTTGAGGTTGGTCCTTTAGAAAAGCATCCAATGTATCCTTTTTAGGGAAGGAATAAGAGTTATCATAGTTTATTTGGGTGGGGATTATGAATGAAATCTACCCACTTGAGATTGGGCCTTCAGAAAGGCATCCTATGTATCCTATTTGGGGAAAGAATCAGAGTTTTGTAGTTCATTTTTGTGGGGATTACATGTGGAAGCTTCCCACTTGAGCTCGGGTCTTCAGACAGTTATCCTGCATATCTTGTTTGGAGTAGGAATTAGAGTTCTCATAGTTCATTTAGTTGGGGCTTATGTGTGGAAGCTGCCCACTTGAGCTCGGGCCTTTAGACATGCATCCTATGTATCCTTTTTGGGGTAGGAATCAAAGTTATATAGTTCATTTGGGTGGGGGTTACATGTGGAAGATACCCACTTAAGCTTGGGTCTTCAGACAAGTATTCTACATATCCAATTTGGAGCAGGAATTAGAGTTCTCGTGGTTCATTTTTGTGGGGCTTGCGTGTTGAAGTTTCCCACTTGAGCTCGAGCCTTCAGAAAGGCATCCTATGTATCCTATTTGGGGAAGTAATCAAAGTTATCTTAGTTCATTTGGGTGGGGATTATACGTAGAAGATACCCACTTAATCTTGGGCCTTCAGACAAGCATCCTACATATCCTATTTGGAGAAAGAATCAGAGTTCTCATAGTTCATTTTTGTGGGTCTTGCGCATGGAAGATGCCCAATTGATCTCGAGACTTCATACAGGTGTCCTACGTATCCTGTTTGGGGCGAGAATCAAAGTTATCGCAGTTCATTTGGGTGTGGTGTGGATGTTGTGATCATCATCAGAATCTAATCCCACATGATTCATGACCGATGTGAGAAATATGAGGAAGTGGTAGATCCATCAATCCACACACCTTCCCTTCTCTACTGATAGAAAAGGAGGATAATGACGGAAGAGGCTAGGGTGACGGCTCGATGAGAGAGAGGGGGGTGGGGGATTTGAATGTTCCAATTCTCACCCATGTTGATATCCAAGATATTCACGTTGGAAATCTATTCAGACATGTCCTAAGATGAGCCTGAGAAGAGCAAGAGTGCCACCTCTAGTACAAAGGCTATGGGGTCACCTTAAGGGGGGCTAAAGCTAGTTATGAGAAAGGGGAGAATCATTTCTCCTCATCAAAAGGAAAGGAAAGTATGCTCCCTTTGACTTAGCACTATCCGTCATTTAATGGAAAATCCAGTGATTACCATTGATCCCTAAAACAGGGAGGTTTACATGAGTATTCCAAGGTTGGGCTCTAGGTTACCATGGGAATATAGACTTAAATACATTCTGGGGGTCCACACCCTAGCTAGGATTACCCATGCGACTTTTCTTACCATGGGTATGTAAAATCAAAAGGATGCACTGATGCACCTAGTGGTTTTATGATACGGGTTTGGTGGTTTTAAAAGAGGATTTGGATTGATGTCGATGGACTAGTTAGCGAAGGGGATTCTAAGGATGGGATGGAAATGAAAGGGAATGATTGGTACCATAAGGGGGAAATACCAAAGGTACCCTAATCCATGTATCATTTGTTCATGCAGGGTGGGGTACCCTCCACATGGTGTACTACTATGTGGGTAAAGGGTTCATCCACATACCACGGTGGTACGTGGACCTGGACGTTGTCTTCGTACTGAGGTAGTACGCAGACTTGAATGTGGTTTGCATACCGCAGTGGTACGCGGCCTCGGGTTTCATCCGTATACCATGGTGGTATGTGGAACTAGAGTCCCTTAGTATGGTGTAACTCTATGCAGGGTAGGGTTTCATCTGTATAGAGATGTACTATGCATTACACCAAATTGAAGAAGGGGCATTAGTCCTGCAGTTTGCGAGAAGTTTATCCATGAAGGGAGTATGGTTCACAGTTCATCAATTAGGTTCATGGTTTTTCCCATATTATTATCCTTCCTTATTTTTATGGTTTGTGTCTTGTTTATACCTTCTGGAAACTGTTTGTGGTTCTGTACTTCATTGATCATTTTCCTTTGAAGTATTCTGTCTGTAAACTCCAAACCCTTCAAAAATCCGATCCTCTGTCTCATTATCTCTGCTCCCCTTAGGGCTCTTTTATATAGTGATAAGGAGGATATATCTATGGGTCACACGACACCTTTTATGGAATCCCATGGGTAAATCATCCGGCTTACGGATGACTCGGTCAACCGAGGTTTGCTGGGCTAAGGTTCGCGGTGCTGCAGTTCGCAGCGGTGGAAATCAATGCCTCAGTCCCATGAACGATGCAGTTCACAGGACGCTGCCAACCTCCCCTTGTCTATGAACTGAGTTTTCAGGGATGGTGTGCAGGGGTGAACCTATCCATCATGTTTTATCCAACGACATGGTTCGCGAGGCTATGGTTCACAGGTGTAATTTCTTCGCCTCCATTCCACCAATGACATGGTTCATGGGGGATCGACATCATTCCTCATTTATTATATGAATTTCCTAGTTTTCTGGCCAACACCTCACGGGCCAGTGTTTTCTGGGATATCCGGGTACCATTCGGTTCCCAGGAAATACCACCCATGCACCATTCCCAAAAATTAGTACACAGATCATTGGTCCTTTTCTAAATTCAATTTCTTCAATCTTAATTTCAATTTTTTAATCGAGCCTGCATCTTATTCTTTCATCAAATTTGTGGGAGTATTTTCCTTCCCTTTTCAGAGTTTTCAGGACCCTACAATATTGAATAAATAAAAAAATGTTTTTCTTATAAATATTGAAAAAAAATGATTTCTTATAATTTTTTTGTTCAGAAATTTTATTTAAAAAAATTATAGCATATTTTAATAAATTTACATATCAAATCTATAAAT